>JAGVVM010001965.1:0-42045 GCA_019149425.1 Psidium friedrichsthalianum
ACTATGGCTTTAGCTTTATTCGTCCCGCCGGAAGCTTCTTCGTGTCAGAACTTGAAGAGGATGCGTTCCCGTACGGAGGGTGGGGGGGGGAGCGGTAATGGTATTACCCTAAAGGTTCTAGCAGATGAAACTGCTTGGAACGCAGCAAACCTGTTCGTCCAACTGTTTCCAGTGGACAGGACCGTCATACGTACATTGACAGAGGACTCGCAGGACCATCCGCGGTTTGAGGAAGGCCCCCATCTTTTCCCTTTCCTTGATTGCATTTCCTTTACCTTGCACTTAGAGTTTCCTGCATGATGTTTTTCATCCTTAGTAATGCGTTTTTCTTTTCAATAACAAAAAAGAGATAAAAAAAAATACCCTTGTAATCTCGCGACCGTGTGGTCCAAGTGCGTTATTCTTTACGTGGATACCTTCACTTTCTATAAAGGGGGGGAAATTCCCATTAATATTTTTTAGGAACCCATGTGGAATAATGAAATCGTCCAATGGATGATATCAGACTTCACATTTTCGGAGCTTGAGGTCATTAATTTGTGCCACCATGATGCCTTTTGTTTGTCACTGGAAAATCTTTTAGGGAGAGCGGGCGGGGTAGCGGTCCGATGATGTTACGAGGACCGGTTCCACCCTCTTTCTCTTGCATTTTTCAAAACGATATTTTCAAAGGATGTTTTTCCAGAAGAGGTTCATGCGACCTTCTTAGTATTAGCAAATACATAACCATACTTTGTAACATCTTAGCATACCATCCCTCCATCATACCAGTGTCATTACGTGGCTCAACTGTACTGATGACTCTCCCATAATAAGAAAGATGGGGAAGAATGCGATGATGACCCGAAAGTAAAGATGTCAAAATAGGAGGATAGCGAGCGGGAGCTAAAGGAGCTTTATTAGTAAAAACGGAATTGAAGTGCTATAGGTCATGGACTAACGACATTCAAGATTGGGATACTAAAAGGCTTTTCCACTTGGCTAAGTGAAGCCTAGAAATTTTTACAATCGTGGAATTTTAGCAGATCCCCTAATGCTCCCTATCGCCAAGGGCAAGTTCGCACAGAGTGGTTGTCGCCTGACAGGCACCCTGTTTTATGAATGGAGCATGATTACAATCCCTGTACATGCAGATTTCTGTCAAGAGAGTGCTGACAATTTGCATAAGATAGGAAATTTGATCCTTTCTCGTAAACCCAACTGGTATCTAGAGTACCACATTTGCGGATCCACACATTCATCATGCGGATATAGTGCATACACTTGCATTGATTTTCTAGGTTGCAGAGTCACGAAAGAGGAATCCCAGATGGAGAAGACAAAATCAAACAACGTACCTGTACGGGCCGGAGGGACCAGAGGATCAATAAGAATAAGGAATCCACAAGGCAGGTTGCAACAATTTCAGTTGCCAACCAGTTAGCATCAACGGGTAGAAGCTGTAAATCGTTCCTGAAAAGTTTCTTAAAGATGCGAGAATGTACTCTAACCGGGTCCCAGAACGATTTTATTTCTCAGGGACCTCCAGCCACAGTAGCAAGGTAAGTATCGGTGACTTACCCTAGAAAAACTTTCTAGTCCTCCACATCTCATGCCCATAAGGCACATCATCAACGAAATGTCGTAAAGGAGATAACGGTTCGATCTGCATTTTTCGAGGTTACCGCAGGGCAACTCTGGACCGTCCTTACAGATGCATTCAATGAATCCGCCTGTGAGGGCGTGAAATTTTTTAATGAAATTGAGTATGAGTTTCCAGATGAGAACGATCAGTCTGTCACGCTAAAGTGGAGGCAGACCGGAATATGATGAGGCCAGCCATTCCCAAACATTTCCCTGATAAGAGCACTCTAAGAGAGATGAAGGACAGGCATCCACAAACACTTTGTGTCCGTGAACGTAAAAGACTATTTTGCGAGTTGATGGTACCATGATTGAATGACGAATCAGTTGGCTTTCTTTACGCTCACACATGGATGGTCCCTTAGCAAGGCCCATTTGAGCCTAGTGAAATGGAGAATTCAAAAGCAACCACAACTGTGCAAGGAACGCTCACGTCCGAACTGGCTCGGGGGCAATCTAGAGATTCGTTGGGGTTACTCCCGATCAAAGAAGCAAGGTGAGACTTATTGTGCGAGCTTGCTAGTCAACCTTTGATGTTAGGAAACTTCAAGTGGCCTCGGGTCGGGAAGGTTTGAAAACGATCAAAGTGAGGGATTGGAAACAGCAAAGTGAAGAGAGTCGGGTTCATATCCTCTATCTTACACCGAGTAAGTCCTTTGATGAGACGGCAAATTTTAGCCTGTATGGGAATCTTGTCGAATTATCTTTTCTAAACCCATTTGTGAATACACCTCCATAACTGGTGCAATGCTATGAGTTATCGAAGCAAGATCGGGTCATGAGTTAACAATTTCTCACACTCATGTTTGAAAAGATCATTATTTGTGACCAAAGCAGGCGGCACGCGTAAAAGCAAAGACTAAGGCCGAAATCGTTGATGCTAAAGTTTGGAAAAATGCAGATGGGGAAATGTCAAAAGACAATGGGTGCTGAGCAAAGCAAAGTGGCCTGAATAAAGCAGAGGGCCAAATCCTTCATAAGTATACAAAAAGCCATTACACTGACGTAGTACAAATATAGTGTCAAGAGGAAATTCTTAGCCATTGAAAGGTTTAACAAGGCACATAATCTTCGAGATTGCAATTGAGGATAGCTCCAGAAGAAGCTTTTGGGTCTCAAGACTGGATTAATCACATTACCCCCAAGATCAGCTGTACAGTTGATAATGATGCGGGTTGTTTACGAAGGGTGATCACCAACACTGCTGCACTCCCTCATTCTGAAAATGCCTTTTCGAGCCTATCCTAAACCATATTCAACCTCCTCAGAGCCTCTTATCACCTCTTTCACAAGAGTGTTCAAGATCACGTGGATTTCCACAATAGGTACTTGCCTGAAGATTAATCACAATCTGGTCTCATCTGATTTTCAGGTCTTGATGTGACCTGAAGAATCTTTTTAAATCTTGATTCTTGTCTACGAGATCCCAATCCTATCCCTTGGCCATAACCTTTTGACCAAGCCTGGCATTAACTGTCCTTTAAAAGACCTTCTCTGATCAGATCAGACTGTATACACTGCAAATAATCCTGAAATCGCTCGACATGCTTCGGTGCATTGTTTGAGCGTCTTTTGGAAATCCTTCTATGCAAAGGGGCAAAATCTCTCCGAAACATTGATATATTGCTGAGAAGTCCCTCAGTCCAATAGATATGCATACACATTAATGCGACTCTTCGTGCATGGCGAGCTCGATCTGTGGTGATTTCAATCTAGCGATTCAAAGTTATCCTCATGACAAACGGGATTCATAGTCATGCACGCATCTGCAAGATATCTTGGCTCGCAGGAGCATGACTCTTTCAAAAACTTGAATACTCATATCAAGAATATTCTAACATTTCTCTCTACTCTAACATATTAGCCATAACACATGCGGGTTTGAGCTTCTGCAGATTCTTGGTCTCCACCAATTATTCCAAATAGGCAACCCTCATATTGTAGGATTGACCGGGTTCAGATCTACGAGATCCAGATCTCCTCAGACTTCAGATGGCACCCAGAGAGTAAGGTGACCTCTGTATGACATTGTCCACTAAAGTCCTTCCTACAGTGCACATAAGTTCCTTCCTACGCGCACCAAAGGCCTTTCCTACACATGCACATACGATCCTTTTAAAATACAGGCACAAGTTTCCTTTCCTCTCAGGCCTATAAGTCGCTTTCCTACAGGCACTACGTCCTGTCTCCTCCAATAGGCGCTATATAAAGGCCTTTTCATGGCACCCAAATTCCTTCTTACAGGGTCACATAAGTCCTTCTTACAGGACATCACCAAAGTCCTTTTTAAACAAGCGACCAAAGTCCTTCTTAACAGGCACCTAAGGTCTTTCCTACAGCACATAAGTCTTCTTACAGGCACCAAAGTCCTTGTTTATTACAGGTCACGAAAGTCCTTCTTACGGCACATAAGTCCCTTCCTCCAGGCACATTAATCCTTCGTGTGCAAGCACCAAAAAGTCTTTTTACAGCGCGCACAATCATTTCTATAGGGCAATAAGGTCCTTCTTCACAGGCATTTCCATGTGCTGACTCTCACAATACGGTCAATCCGAATCAATCAGTATAAAATAAAAAGTAAAAATAAAAAAAAAAAAAAAAAGAAACAAATCCTTTTCATTCAGGAATTCGTCCGAATTGTGGGTGACCTACCACCTACGGGTTCAAATCTGATAAAATGTTATCAGTAGAATCCTTTCACTAGGAATCTGCCATGTGGGTGACCTAACCATACCAGTCAAATCTGATCTATCATGGTGTTATGACCTAGCCTATAGGGGTGACGACGGTTGAAATCTGAACCAATCAGGTAAGCTCCTTCACTATGATATGGTTCTACCACATGGGGTGGACCTCGCCATATCGCCGGGTCTCAAAATCTGAACAATAAAATGTTTAATCTAGTTAGAATCCTTCTTCAACTAGGAAGAGCCATGGGGGGAGACCCCTACCATACGGGTCCGGATTTCTTCAATTTTAATCAATAGGAAGTGCCTTTCACTAGAATCTATCATGGGGTGACCTACCATACGGGTCCAAAGTTCATCGACACCCTGAGGCTTTCTATAACGAATCCTTAGGGTCTACATATCAGAGTCAGTCAATGGCGATGCCAATGGCAAACAGGTAAGTTCCAGGTAAATCCCCTGACTCTTTCTTCTCCCTCTCTCGTCCCCTCCCGCACAATCAGAAATGAGTCAGCGTGAAATTTGGACTTAAAACTTTCAGAGGAGGAAACTAGAGTTGGTATTGTTGACGACTTTTCATTTTTCAGCAGAGTCGGTCAGTATCTCAAGTGTCATCTTGTTCTTGAGAGCAATCTCTCTACGAGACCCTCTCAAAGAGGGGCAGCTGTTGACACTTGATTTTTGGCCATTTTTATTTTCATAAATTTTTTAGAAAATCCATAAAAATTCATAAAATTGAAAAATCACTTTGGAAATCTCAGCCTAGGCCTAGGGAACCAATTTTGAGCAAATAAAAATAATTTTCTTACTTTTTTATTGCGCATTGTTCTACATTTTATTCTCAAAAATTCATAAAAAAATAAATAAAATTTAGACAAATTGGAAAAAATCAACTTTGGGGACCTTGGTTTGGCCTAGGGAACCAATTTTGGACAAAAAATAATTTCCTTATTTTTTTGCATTTTTAATATTTCTAGAAATTAGAAAATATCAGAATTAATAAAAAAATAGTATTTAAGGCCAGAAAATTACCAAAAAATAGCCAATATTTTAATTTAAGTTATTATCTTCATTTTGTGATGATTACATTTTAAAAATTAGGTCTGGAAATCTACATGGTTTCTTTGTTTTAAAAATTTCAGATTATTTTAATAATTCTAGAAATTCCATTTTAGCTTTTTACTTTTCGCCATTTTTTCCTTTTTAGAGTGGTCGTTGTCATCCTCCTCTATTTTTCGAAAGTTAAAATACAGTCAAAGCCCTCAGAATTGTCCAATTTCGCTAAAATGACCAAATGCAATTTCTGATTTTTCAAATTAGTCCCTAGAATCACTAAAAATGACAAACATTAAAAATTTTCTAGGGACTGAATTGAAAATAGGGCGACGTCCACCCCTAGACTTTGACGCCCTGAATCCATTGGTGGCGTCAATTACTTGGTTAAAAGGCCATTAGGACTTTGGATTTTACAAATGGGTCCTCGGGTCAAACTGAAATTTGGGTTTTTGGAAGCGCAAATACTGAATAATTTTTTCGGGCAAACTTACTGTTTTTAGATGTAAATTGATGCCCCTGATTCCAATTTTGTGTCAATTTTGAGAAGAAATGGACAATTTGGGGGTCTAATTTTGAGATTTTTGACCAAAGCGGGTTGGCCCGCCGGGTCGGGTCAAACGGACCTACCCGTTGACCCGCAATGATCATCATCTTCCCCGCAAATCCTCCTGCGCGCGTGCTTGAATTTCAGAACAGGTTGTTTGAGGGTGAGAGATTCCGAGAGATTGGGGTTAGTTTTAGGCGAGATCATATGAGGCGATCTAGGGATTTTAAGATGTGATTTGAAATACCCGAAATCGGGTTTAAAAGGGACACACAGCGAGAGTTTGAAAGGGAGGACTACTGTTTTTTTTTAAAAGGGCAGAGGACTGTAAGACTAACTTTGAAGCTCACGGGCCAGAGACAAATCGGACGACGTCGAGCCACGACGGAGGTTGGGAAGCTTCGCCTGAGCCCTAGGAACGATTCAGCCCGCCATCCTTGCCGACGATCCCTGAGCAGGTAATTGCCATTGATGCCTTCAAGCTCGACACTCCATGGCGGTTTCTGCGTTTCTCCATTCTTCTTCGCAATTCTTGGCTTAGAACGCTCCTACGGTTGTACTGATTCCACTCCTGTGTTTATTTCGCATTTGACCGCATGAAACCCTCGATCCAACTCCCAAACTCCTTCGGTTAACCTCGAGTCGATGAGGCCTTTTATTCGAATCGAGCTCTTAGGACCGACAGGTAAGCTCCCTGAATGTCTCGTGTGTTGTTTGTTAAATTATGTCCCAAGTTGAATGCTTATTTCGCAAGATTAATCTTCGTCGGAGTCTGCATTTTGATCGCAGCTATGTTCACCGACGGCATTCGTTTGTCTTTTTTCCGGCGAATGGTTGATCGGTCACCCTTTAGTTGGCCGGTCAATGGTCAAGGCTAAAAAGAATGATCTTCGAAATAAAAAATACTTGAATCCAACGATGGAAATATTGACACGTGTCAGGATCGGAATTTTTTGGGAATAAAACCATTTTTCTGGTATTAAAATCATTATTCGAAATGAAATTTCCTTGACCGGGCGATTGGATGCGTGCCATGTGTTAGGTTCTAGACCGTAGGATTTAAAATAGGCAGAAATATAGATAAAACAGAAATAGAATCTGTAGAAACCAAAATAAAAAAAATAAAAAAAAGAGTCCAAAACTACGTCGTTTTGGCGTCGGATTTAGAATAATGGGTCTTGGGCGGGTCAGGCTCGTTGGCCGGGTCAATACGGCCCGGTCCGTATAATGAAAATAATAAAAATTTCAGAAAATCGAATAAAAAAATTTAAAAACTCAGAAATCAATAATAAATGATAAAACTAATAAAAGTCGATACGGCGTCGTTTCGGTTTAAGGTTTTAAATAAAATTTAGGTCAATCGGGTCGGGTCACCGACCTGATCCGAAGGATTAAAAAATTAAAAAAATATTAAAAAATGAAATAAGAATAAAAATAAGGGAAATCATAAAAAAATTCAGAAAACCTTAAAAAATCAGGGAAATTCGGGAATTACAGGAAAATAAAAAAAAATAGCAAAAATTTGTGAAATTCAAAAAATTTAAAATTCATTGAAATTTTAGAAAAATGGGAAAATTTGTCATAAAATGTAAAAAATGTTTGGAAAAATCGGAAATTTTCAAAATCAAAATTCCAAAAATATAAAAAATATTTAAAAATAGGAAAATTCTCAGAAATTTAGAAAAATTTCCAAAAATCCCAAAATTTTTTTTTAAAAAAAAGAAATTTCAAAAATCCTAGAAAAGTTCAAAAAAAATCCCAAAAATTGTAAAAAATTAGGGAAAAATCACATTCAACTGGTTTGATCTAATTTCACATTTTTGGCTTCTCGAACCTTCCAAAATGACCATTTTGCCCCTCTGGTCAATCTGACCCAACTATTCCAAACCATCCTTGAACCCAATCGGCATGTTCCTAGGCTTTCCTAAGACCCCTAGGCCCGCCTTAACTTAACTTGACGTGTGTTCTCTGCATATTGATTCCCCGGATTGCGCATTTACTTTTATAGTTGTGATGATAGGATAGATAATCCCATCTGATGAATACCTTAGATTCTTAAAGCCCACCTACCCTATCTCGCCTGCATGAATTCTTTAGACTAGAAATCACTCAACTTAGGTACCGAAAGGGCGTTGATAGCATTGACGTAGACGTAAGTCCGAATCTAGATCTCTGATTTTCGTTAGGATCGAACGATCTCTCCCAATCGTTCGGTAGGGTTTCCAGTCATACATTCCAATAAATGACTGGTTGGCGACTCCGATGGCATGCACACTATTCACATATCACCTGACCACACTAAGGTCAACCTTGATTTAAATTTCCCTGACGCGATTTGATATGGGCCTGGGAGGGCCCGAGCTTGAGCCCAAATATTCAAGGGCCGAGCAATCCATTAACTCTCTCGAGACCCGGAAAATCCGGGAGGGTCGCGACAAGGTGCTTTGTGAATTTTTTGTTTTTTGTCTTCTTCTTGGTGGGTGTTTAGCTTCTTTTCTTATGATATGGGTTTTTCTATGCATGTAGTTTTTCAGCAATGAGAGAAGGAAAGAAATATATATGAGAGACAGAAAAATCCACAAAACACCTCTCACGTTACCTCTTTCAGTTCATTTTATTGGGTTGTCCACCACAAAAAGAAACCAAAAATACTAAACTTGCTCTAAACCTACCATGTTTCCCCACTCTTGTAAACTTCAACTAACTCATTGGATCCTGACAGTGACAGTGAAACTGAAAGTGACCCCTATATTTTGCAATTTCTCCTATTTTGCAATTTCTCCTCCACGAGGATTTTTCTTTTGAATTTTTCTTAATAAATACGGCTGTGTAAACTTTTCTTTCACCATTTGGTTTGAGATTAATATGCATATCCATATTGGTGTTCATTAACTATAACGACCTGGACCCACCACTCGCAAAAAATGCCTCTTGCAAGTTAAAGGCAGCCCAAGTTTATAAACCAGCCCATGACTCCCTCCTAAGAGATGTGGGACAAGGAGTTATTATGGTGGCACACGTCCTTGGTGCACCGCGTGCACCAATGAATGCTACACGACAACTCCTAAGTGATGTGGGACAAGGAGTTGTGCACACCCCCTCCATGGGATATCACATACTCCCCCCTCCGCGTGCACCAATGAATGGTGCATGACAACTCCTAAGCGATGTGGGACAAGGAATTGTGCACACCCCCTCGGGATATCGGCTCTGATACCAATTTATACACGACTTGGACACCACGAATGCTGTCGGGAGTCGGCTCTGATACCAATTATAACGACTTGACCCACCACTCGCAAGGATATCACACCACTCGCAAGATTTGTCCACTCACAGGGTTTTGTTTCTCCAAGGGTTGCCCATACAACCCCCAAAAAAGGCTCCCTGCAAGTTAAGGCAAGCCTAAACCTTATAACCAGCTCAGGACTCCTCCCCTAAGCAATGTGGGACAAGGAGTTGTGCACACCCCCCTCCATGGGATATCACATTAACAACCCCGGTGAACACGCGCCTTGATCTTAAGTTCGCTTCTCTAAAAGAAAATTTGCACTGCTAGTGCTAGTGTGCTGTACGAAAGTTTTTTTCCTTGTTTCTTCTTTTGGCCTTCACAAGAAAAATTTATTAAACTGATTCGATGAGGAGAAATTCTTGTCTTGACTCGGATGGATCACAACCGTCACAAGAGTCCCACTCGCGAATTTAGCAAAATCAAGCGGCTATGATTTCAATCGATCTATAAACTGGGTCCAGACAAGAATCATTCCTTAACGAGATCCTTGATGCTGTGACAACAATCATAGCAATTCTCTCCAGACACAAGCATGGGGTGAACAGCCAATAACATCTGTTGTGCAATAAATTATACTGGTGTGAATTTTAGCCATTGATGTTTTTGGCCAATGGCATTGAAGAGAAAGCCAACCAACCAACTACCAAAATTACTAAGGTACGAACTGTTGACTCGAATTTGTTTGGCCAATTTCAAGTTGCTGCTGATTACTCCAACTCATTCTGATGAAGTTCTGAGAAGCCAAACATCTTCTTGACGTTCCTCGCCACCCTCCCTCTTCATCATTGCGGGAGGAGAAAAGAAAAGTTCACTCGTTTCCATCAAAACCATCTCCTCACTGAAATTCCTGTCATCTTTTTCTTCTGACACTTGAAATTCACCGCAAAGTAGAGAGAAAAGGCCAAAAAAGGAAACCCGGGAACAAATGGAAGAGCGGGTTGCGAATGTGATTGTAGGTGGAGTCGTTTCGTGGACGATAGCGTTCCTCATGATGAGGAGGAGCTTCCCTAAACGCTCGTTCGAGTTCTGCAACCGGACGGTGTCCACCCTTCATGCGGCTCTGGCTGTGATTTTAGCATCTCTCTCGGTCCAAGACTGGATGTCCCCGATCTCTCCTTTGGCCTCCAAACCATCTCCCCTCCAGGTATACACTCGCTCGCTGCTGCTGCTTCTGTGAATCACTTATAGTTTCTTGGAGTTCTTGAAAGTGTAACTAGACAGGAACACCTCATTTGGATTCCTAAAGCTATACCATGTCGCACCCAGTTCAGTCGAGCTTGAACATTTCTATTGCTACAATCATGTCCTCGAATAATCTAAAGGTTCTGAAAATAGCCAAAGTGGCAGCCTTGGCTCCGTGAATAAAAAAATTTAGCAGTGATGATGGAAGGCTTGGTTACACTTTATTTAAAAAGGTCCAGGACTTGAGTCGCATCAATCGAAAGAGGTTGAAGACTCGATTACATTATGTACATTCGATGTACTTCTCTATGAATTGGTTGTTTCTGAAGTTGCTGAATTGCCCTAGCGCCAATTAGGTTCGTTATGGTGGGTTCTGATTTTTGTTTTTGGCTTTTGTGTGTGCGGGACAGACGCAAGCATTGGCTGTGAGTCTATCGTATCTGATCTACGATTTCGCATGTGGCCTAATCGGCGGGATAGTGAATGTAGACAATACGATTCACCATTTGGTCAGTATTACCGGAATCAGTGGAGGCCTGGTTTATGAGAAGGTAACTGATCTTTGAATTTTTCTCTTAATTCTGTTTGCTATTTTGTGCCTATAGAGGAGTTTCCTCATTGTTCAAAATTGTAAGTGTAACAGAGGGTCATCAGTTTGATTCCTAGGAACGGACAAAACAAATCGACACTGGAAGTTCCTTTCTTGTTGTGATTTTTCTGTTTGGATTGAAGTCGCCCCAAAATAATACGAATTAGGAACCGGAAGAAAATAGTTTTTAATGATTTGCACAGAACCTTCTCAAAATGACCCTTAATGAAAGCAGCCTTCTTATTTGAAGTTACACAAGGCGAAAGTACGTTTACTATATACTGCAACAAAACCAGAAATTCAGGGACAATGATTATTGTATCAGTGAAGAATCATTGGAAAAATGCAATCATTCATTTGGATATACTTCAGGAAGTACAGTACTATCCCATTTTCCACTGGCAACCACAGGCCATGAGAACCAAATCTCTCCGCAGCCATAGGCTTGATAACAGAGACATTAACTTCAATCTAGATTACACGAAAATGCTTTCTTTTTTAATGTGCTATCATAGTGCTAATATGCATGTAATGTCATTCTTGTGTTATGATGTGCTAGTGTGGATCAGAGCTGGTAGCTGCATTGTGGATAACAGAGCTGTCCAGTCCATTTCTCCACATGAGAGAGCTTCTAAAGGAGCTTGGTTATAGGGACACCGGCCTCAATTTGGCGACCGATGTAAGTCTTTTTCATCATGCTGACTCACAACAAAAGAAGCTAAAATTTACAGGCTTTAACTTGAAATTGAGTTTGACCAAAAAAAAATTGAAATTGAGGAACTGATGAAGATGATTATTTGTGCCTCGTGGACAAACAGATTGCCTTTGCGGTCATTTTCTCGATAGCGAGGATGGGGGGCGGGCCTTACCTCAGCTTCAAGACCTTAACTTCTGACAACCCTTTCATAATCAAGGTACTTGCCAAAATTAGAATATCCACAATTATGGTCGCACCGGCACCCAACACTTCTCTTGTTATGTTCATGGATTTATCTGGTCTTGGGCTTAAATATTAAGCATTTCAAGGTTTTGTGCGTATGGCTTCTCAGGTTATGGCACTGGGGTTGCAGCTGGTCAGTGTTTTCTGGTTTTACAAAATTCTCAGAATGGTGAAGTACAAGCTCACGAGGAGAACCGCTTCTGTATAGACTGCTTAAACCCTGTATAGTGCAAGGAAAAACTGCATTGTGAGAGGCAGGATGGTATTAAAAATTATTAAGGACCAAAATTGTGCATTCTTTCATGAATAGGGGTTGGAAATATTTCTGGAACAGGTTCATCAATTGGATAAGGACAATTCTTTGGCAGTCAGATTGGATAAACTGTGTCTGTTTGGGGATGAACTGAATTCCTTCATTGTCTTGAATGCCTGAATTGAACGTTGAAGAGAATGCACATGCATTTTCACTATTGCAAAAAAATCTCATAGAATGTTGCTATCTGCATTACTCAAGCATTTGATTCATAAAGCTGGCATCACAAGCACTACATCCACAACTTTGGTTTAACTTTTCTAGAAAACATAAATCACCATCTCAAGCAGTATCACCACATTAGATAAACTATGCTTTCTATTTGACTAATTAACCTGGCGACAATTCTTCCTAACTTCGCCGTTAAACCCAATGAGAGGGCTGATGTTACCCATCTTGATCATGGACCTGGCAAACTGCTGGAAGAAGAGGCTCTCATTTTCAGCATAGGCTTTGACCAGCTTCATAGTGTTCCTCACTTTTCCAGTTAGGAGCACTTCATCCGAAGTGAGAAGGCCTTTGCCCCACAATATGAGCTTGAAGTAGGTGTTGTCGAACTTGATTGGGGAAGCAAAGTCCAAGGGTGAGATGTTGTTGTCACCACCTGACCGAGGGCAAACTGATTTCAGATCCTGGTAGTAGTTCCTCTCGAGAGTCGCATCAGGTTGGCTGTTCCCATTCTGGTTGTACAGCCTCTGCTTGAAGCTTGAACACCTTGCCACCCCAATTGTGTGCCCTCCTGCAAATACCGACAGTCAAATTCACGATATGTTACATAGACAGAACTTAATTGCAAAGAGGAAAGAAGTCAGTAATAGAAATCAGTTTTGATGTGTTTGCCTTGCTGTAATCAACATAAATTTAGAAACTTGGTGACAGAGAGAGCCTAATGATTTTTCAGTGATGGATAATTGGCGGTACCTGAGAGAGCTACGAGATCGGCTTCATTTAGGCCTTGGCGCTGGAAGAGCATAATAAGATTTTGGATTGTGGAGTTTGGAGGGGGAATGTTGTTGTTAGAGCCAGTAAGGCTTGCAGTTCTAGAGTCCCTCCTTCCAAGAGGAAGCTCCCAATTTGGACCACCGCTCTGTTAAATCTCAAAAAACCTAAATTGTAAGCCAATCTAAGGAAGTAAAACTACAGAAGAAATGTTGCTTCCTGATTTAGTTCAGATGGTATTGGCGGTATTACATGTTTGAATACGGACACTTTTTGCAAGTTTAAGCTGGGGAGAATGAGAATAAATTACTCGTAGTTTTGATCTTGACATTTAAGCAGTTAAGAAGAGTAATGGATAAAAAAGGAGCATCTAATGTACCAGAACAGTAGATCCACGGGCTGCAAGGGCGACAATATCTGCACAAGACACAATGCCTGGGCACGCTTCTTCCAACTTGGCCTTGATTTCGTCTATCACTTCAAACCCCCTGAGGGAGTTTGCATTAGGCAGCGACCTCTTCTCGCTGGCTATGGACACGCTATCATCCAGCAGAACTGATGCATCACATCCCTACAACAGATAGCTTGTTAAGCAATGGCTACCCCTAGATTGCAGGCACTAAGCAGATCTAACGTATCCTGCCTGACATTTCTTTAGGTGACATAGGCATATGCTTTAACCTGTGTGACTTACGTTGGAAGAGGGAAAACACCCTACTACTGTGAGATTTCTAATGTGTTAAGAAAGCTATTGCTGTTTTGCATCAATAGGTTTTGATATTTTCTTGCCGTTGTCACTATATCTTACGAGTTCTGAAGCAATCATAAAACCTGCTGCCAAGCTAGTGAACCAAGTAAAGTATGCCAAGAAATCAAACCTGCACGAAGCAGTCGTGGAAATGAAGCCGGAGCAGGGAAGCGGCCATCCTTGGTTCCCTTTTGATGGCTTGCTCCAGCACTGAAACAACAATGCCATTCACTTGAGGGCACGTGTAAAGATAGTATTCAGGAAAGAGGGCATGACCCCCGCCACTTCCACTAGAGCCTCCGCCCCAACCGAAGCGAGGCCCGGATGAGCCGCGGACAGTGTGGACAACAGGAAAGCCGAGGCCACCAGAGCGAGGACGACTTCAAAGAGAGCCACCATGGTTATGAATGAGAGCAAGGAGTCTGAGGTTGTAGTGGGACAAGGGGGTGTCCTGTAGGATGATGTTACTTATAACAAGGCAAGTGAAGGCTATCAGAATCAACCACTATCGGTACCAAATCCTCTCACGGTTTCCTAATGTGGATTGCAATGACCATGTCAACAAGTTGTCTGTCTCCCACAATGGCTTAGAGTGGGACTCGGAGAGAAATGAGGCTGGAGACTGACAGTGCTTCTGGTATTACCTGCTCCAAAGATCACCTCCATGTGGCTCCCCTTTCTAATTGCCATTTCTTTTTCTTTTTTTCTCTTTCTTTTGCTCTTACATCATGTTTGGCACACATGAATCGGCCACCCCAGCCTAATTCTTAATCCCGCGTTTTGGCATGGGGATCATTGGAATGCTAATTGCACAGGAATGAATAGTCTAGCTAATGTTGAGAATGCAGGGTGTAAAGTTTGTTCAACTTGTAGCCTTCCTTCTGTTGTTTTGTACATTAGGCTTTTCTTGTTTCTTCGGCCGATTATAACTTTAAGATCAAGCTTCGCCAATTGAGCATTCAAGAACCGGGTACATCAATGTTTAACGAACCAATCGTTTGGCTAAAACAAAATAAAGAAGGAAAGCCTTAAGAAGTCAATCTAATTTAAGAAAACTATCTTCTTTTTTAACAAAATCATCCCTCCCTTGAAGACGAATGCCGTTTTCACAACAAAATCAAATCCATTCCATCTGATGTCTTTCGAACACATTCGATTCCTTCGCATCAAACATCATGTATATGTAAAATTTACCAGACTTCAAGTAGCATATCTAGTTCTCCATTGACTTTGCAGTCAGTGCAATAAACACGCCGGTTATTATTTCTAGCAATGTTAATCAAAGTTTCTTCAAGAAAAAATTAATGTAGCAACAGAAGGAGTTTCCATAGATACGACCGAAGAAGAATACAAAATAGACACACAAGAAAGAATTGAAATATTTACATCAGGTCAGCTGTGTACAAAGTCCACTGAGGGGCTCCTCCTGCTCTTGTCTACCACCTAATGCTGTACGACATTCTCTAGAAGAAAATTGGTACCTCTCTCTCTCTCTCTCTCTCTCTCTCTATGATGCATATCATCAGCGGAGAGTGTAGAGGGAGAAGGAAAGGAATGGGAGATTTACAATGTACTAGGGGCAAGGCTAGGATATGCATAGCTGCCTCATTGGTGTGAGCATCCTAGCAAAGCGCAGAGGGACGTGTGCCTTCACCAATGCCCCATTCTCCATATATTCCTGTTTTTTTAAGGCAAGGAAGGAACATGATGAATGAACAACCAAACCCAAGGGTCACTTGACAAGATTATAAGAAGAAGTCGAAGCGGGCAACCTCACGGTCTTCTCCACCATTCCTACTTTATGGATGGTATTGAGGAGTTCGCCTTTGTTAAATGGGACCAAGGCTTCCACCCAAACCATTGAATCCTGAGAAAAAGGAATGGAGGAAAGAAACAGTTCTTTATCTATCATGAATGCATACAACAGTCGAAAAATTTAAATTGCAGACAAAGGTTTTGACACGAGACCTTCACTTTGTCCTGAACTGCATTACAGAATTCTTCTAGGCCTTCACCGGTCAATGCAGATACGCAGACAACATCTTCCCTCCTCTCTGCTTCAAGCTTGATTTTTTGAGGATCTTTAGCTTTATCAACCTGTAATAAACGATATGAGCGACAAACGATCATGGCTTGCCAGGTAGAATTCAATTCAATCAAATAGGCATTGCTCAAGATAGAAAAAACTGGTTCTGATTCTCTTTACTTATATCAGATTCTTTTTGTGACTGATGAACCAAACAGCATGCAAATGGAGTCCATTCACACGTTTTTCTCCCTATCTCTCGAGACCCATTTTGTATCATCTATTCTTCGGTCATGTAATGTGCTCATTTGAAAATTAATGTTATGTCATTCTACTATTAGCAAGATATTGCATGTACCTTGTTCCAGACCAACAACTTTGGAATAGAAGACACGTCCAACTCTGATAAAACATTGTCCACAGCTTCTATCTGTTGCTCGGCTAGAGGATGGCTGAGTATAAGAGCAAATGCAAGTAAATAAAGTTGGCTCTCCGATAGTGATTATTTTTAAGAGTTTGCCAAGTATACCTGATGTCCACTACATGCACCAAAAGTGAGGATTCAGATATCTCCTCTAGTGTTTGCTCTGAAGGCAGCAACCTGTAAAATTTAGTCAGCTGTAGATAAATTGCAATTCATCACCTAAAACAATAGTGAAGACCAAGACCAGCTCTTCATTATGATCACGCCATAAAAACCAAAAGTTTGCTTCTTATGATGACGACTTTCACTAAGTTGTGAAAATGGATGATGAACCATCTCACCAGCATAGTAGGTAATTTTTTGGATGAAACCAAACAGTATCCGTCAGGAGAAACTCCTTCCCATTTTTTATCTGGATGGTAAGTATGAAAGCAAAATGTTAATATAATGTCAATGAGATCGTCAAACAATTGATTTAAAAATTGCACAAAACTCATCCAAGATAAACATTTTACACCCCGGTAACAAATGACTTTCCTCTAAAACCGACCTGGACCCTTCTGGTAGTTGGGTCTAGGGTTGCAAACAAGCGATCTTCAGCAAGGACATTAGCCCTGTCAACCGATTCAGCAATGTACTCTTTCCAGCATTGTATACCCAACCTACAATGTTTCCAGTGGTATTCATATATGATCATGCATGAAGGGAACAGATGTCTGTATATACCATGCATGAAACCGAACTTACAAGTGACACTACAGGCACAGGAACAGAAGTTCGCCGATTACGGTACTGCTTCCTATGTTTCCTAACAGATTCCAGCTCCTTCTTAAGGATGCCAATCTATCCACCAGAGGGAATCACGACTTTCAGCACATCCATTAAGGATTGCATCCGGATGCTTTTGATGGTGGCTTAATATAGCCAAAATGTAGTTTTTATAAATTGTCAAATGACCTACATACTTGAGTCCGCAATATACGCTTATCCACTTCAATCTGTTTCTCTCCATACCCTTCACTTGGCCTCCAGCTTGACGCTCAAGGTGGGTCCACATTCTAGTCAACCGTGGTAATTGGTACTCCATTTGGGCCAATGCAACCTGAGAACCATTAATGAGTTGCAGTGCACAGGTATGAGCAACATGTCATATTAGATGACTGCTTTTTAGCTTCAGAAGACTAAGGAGACAGGAAGTCACATACAGGGCGAGATCCGAACTAAAGTGAAAACTTCTCAATCAAGAAAACTATAGTAGAATGACCAACCACAAGCACTAAAAAAAGAGGCTGCGAACTGCTATGTAGCGATCAGAAGAGAGAAAAATTGCCTGCAAGGCTGCTTCATGTGTTGCTGCCCGCTGGTTAAATATATCAAGGATAAGAGCAGTGCGGTCACAAACCCTAACATCTCCACCAAATGCCTTCTCCAGATTGCGCAATTGCCTGAGTGTTTTTCCAAACTTAATATGTCATTAGCATTGATCAGACAAGGCCCATGGGAGACAGAACGAGTAATGATTTGTTTTCAGTTCCAGCTGCTGATGACTGACTTCAGTTCACGATGAGAAGATAGAACTTGCATAATTAGGCACACAATAATCATAAGACAAGAAGAGCATGCTATCAACACGCTCTTCAAGCATTTATCTACATCAGAGAGGTGAAATCTGCTAAAATAATTGACGGTGCAATTCATAGAACAGGATCATGCTGAATCCAGTAAACCACTCACAAACAAGAATCTGGTATCACAATTTTTTGAAGTTCAATGCATAAAGAGGCTCAGAAATCTAATATAATATAGCCAGAAAATAGTTGAAACTTCTTATCCTGTTTAGGCAATTGAGATCCAGGAAGTGGCACTAGCACCAGGAATTTAATAAGGGATACTTTCTTATAACAGTTGCATTGCAGAAATGGGCCAAAGTAACTCTAATCGCCCAGAAAGGGTAGCAAGAAAACTGAGATTATTTAGTGTTGCAAATTCATAAAATGCTAAAGGGACAAATGTAGAAAAAGCAATTCTAGCATCATTTTCTACAGTATTTATATAGCACAGTGCTAATTGCATAGGCAACTTGAAGAGAGACAGCAAAGGTTGAGCCATCATCACTGTTCTCTTTGACCAGTATGAATGGAAGTAAATCGACAATGGGTTGAATCTTACCCAGGCGAAAGCTCATCATCAAATATTACAGTCTCCACATCCAGCGCGTGAATTGCACTTTTGATTTCTGAAACCTGCCCGCTCCAATATATGTCCTCGGGTGGGATGATAGTCTGAACTCACCTAAATCAGATTGCTGATGGAAAATAGCAAGTAGAAATATTCCTAGAGAGAACTAATATGTCAAGAACACACTTGATAATTTGAGAAATGGATAGATGAAAGCCTAGCATAGTCTACATAACCATGTACTAGTGGTTGGAGAATATTTTTTTCTTCTTTGAATTTTTTAAGTCTTGGATTGCCCGTATTACCAGTACGACAACAGAAGTGGAAAGATAAGGGATGAATCATCCCATTACCATTTGAGAATCTATCTTGGAAGTCAATAGTTGGGGTACCTACACATCTCCATTTCAGGTCTCACAACGTGAACTTGTATTTTACCCATGCATCCTTTCTGTGTTACAAAAAACTAAACATCGGGCAAAAACTTATCTTCATTAAGGTGCATCAGATTCGCTAACTGAGGGTGAAAAGTGGCCGACAGAAAGCCGTATGGGAGATTGATGAATATATAGCTCCTATAGTAAGGCCTAGTTCATGGAAGGCTAACCACTGAACGGATGGAGGCATCAGATGTAGGAGATCCAGATCCTTTAATAATGAAAAAACAGGAGTTCATGAAGGATTATATTCATAGAAGCTCATAAAAAAAACCAATGGCCAAGAAATTACATAAGCAAAAGAAAGCTAAAAGCACTCATATACTCACTTTTGATATGTAGAACCTACAACCATGAGTCCTCCAGTGTCAGCTAGCTGAGCTAGGTCCTCAAGTGATTTATCTATTCCGAAAGACTCCTCCCTACCACCTTTACGCTCAACACCCACAAGGTATGCCTTCTCTTCAAAGACCTAAGGCAAATAAACTGAATTAAATTAACTAAAAATACAAACACTTAAAGAAGAAGCACAAGAGAGATGATTCAGACAGGTCACACCAACTAAAAATCAGAACCCACTTGTGGACAACCTGGATGTACTTATCTCAACCAAATTAGAGAGAGAGAGAGAGAGAGCTAGTTTTGGACAAGCCCACTTGAACCCCCAGCTTTAGCTTCTGTAATTATCTGCTCATTAGTGCGGGCCATTCCCTAAATTACTAAGCAGCAAGCACCTGACATTCTGGCACTACAATCACCTTAACCTCCAAGTACGCAGTTTATCATATCAAAATTAGTCCTTAAACAATCAACTCCACGAAATCAGACATCATGATTCCACTAATACACCTTAACCTCCAAGTATGCAGCCACAAACGTTTACATATCAAAATTAGTCTTTAAACAATAAACTCTATGAAATTTGACATCATAATCCACTGCATTTGGCTGATAGACATAACAAGAGCTTATACAGATTAGCCCTGAATAAGTCCATGCTGGGATATTAATAAGAAGTATGCGAACCATTGCAAGTGCAACTCATAGCCAATGCACTTGTAAAGCAGATCTGGCTAAGCATGTTTTCGCGTATAACTGCTTTCCTTGTATTACGATTTCTCAATAGTTAATACGGCGCGAATGCCCCCATTGTGTTGTCAAAAGAAATGGGAATATATCCAGGACAGAAGTTCACAGAAAAATATTGGTTTCAGGGGCCTCGATTGAATAGATCATCAGAAAGTAGATATCTTGCTCGATCATTATGGTTCATTCCTGGTGATCTTACACAATATAGACACCATTGTTCATTTTCACCACTGCACCAACTAATTGTATTCCACTAATATCCAGAAGTGGATAAGCTTACAACTTAATCCCCCATAGGCAATAAAATTCATTCCCTTCTTCATGGACAGGGCGACTAAGGTCAACATTGACTGTTCCATTCATGTCCAAAGCACTTTCGACCATTCTTAAGCAACCGAAATGAAGCGCAAACAACTCGATTCCCAACAAAATGGGAAAAAGTGAAAAGAAAAGAACAGAGAAAAAACGTACTCTCTCCCATTTCGCAGTTTGAACCTGTTCTCGAAGCTGCCGTCGTCTTCTCTCTTCTTCTTCACTCTGGTTGACGAAGTTGTCACCTCTTTGCTCTCATCTCCTAAATGGGTCTCTCCAACTCCATTGAAGGGCCCGCCAACCTCCTCTTTCTCTTCTTGGGTTTCGATTGCTGGGTTTTCTACTTCTACGGCTACGTTGTCGGGGATACAACACCGAGCCCATGTTGGACAGCTTTACCCAATCTTGAAGGATCGAAAGGTCGTATCTTGAGAGATAACAAGATTGGCCGATTACCATTACCAGTCGGATTCAAGCTCCACGGGCGGTGAACTAATGGAGACGGTCTGCTGGGGAGAGACGAGCATGCCATCATAAGAAATTCTTCTTACTTTGTCTATCCAACAACAAAATAAAAAGACGAAACAAATTCCAGCTTTCTTTCGCCGGATGTCCTCCTCGAGCTTGGTTCTTTGTTCTGTTTATTTCTTTTTGCGTGATTTGTGGTGTGCGGAAAATGAGGGAAATTGGCCTGATATCGAATTAAGTGTGCTGATGTTACCCCTTGCCAAGAATTTAATAATATGCTCCGACAACCTCTCCCAATTAGAAGTGAGCTTGGCCTGGATAATATGCCCCGAAATCTATTCAAAATTTAATAAAAAATTAATTAAATTACGAAGCATGCTCGAATTTTGAAATATGCTTACTTTAGGAAATTTACTTAACTATGAACAAACCTCTAGACTTGACCCAAACCAGCTTTAGAAATCCCATCGTGGATGAAATCGTTGGATCGAAATTTCCCATTTTTTGCATAATATATATTATATATATATATATATATATCAAATGGATTTAATGTGATTTGACGGGAGCTTGTGAGTTGATTATCTACGATGGAATTTGATGCCCCGCATCATAAATACTAATAGAAAGGAACAAATTATTGTAGGTAATCTGAAACAAAATAGAATTTGAAACAATTATCTGAGGATAATTCTAGAATTTGAAGCTCAAGCTGGTAAAAAATCTCTGATGGACTAAATCCACAATTTTTTAACGAAGGCACTGGATGGATGTGCAACAACGAACTCTATGTGCAACAAAGGGCGCTCTCAACAACGAACTCTGTGCAAAAGCAAAGCTTGAAGCTCGATCGAGTGCCTTTTTCCCTGCTTGAGCTTCACTCGGTGTAAAATTCGATATATTCGACCTTAATTCAGTTTGACGCAATTTTAAATATATACATCTCAACACATTTGACATTTTTCTAACTTGATTGAACTCAACTCAGCTTGAAATGCTCGCACTCACCCTTTTTGTATGTGTTTTGAACTTATATTATAAAAATTCCGATCAAAAAAATTATATTATAAAAAGAAAAGTGTAATTGCAATTAAATTGCAATATTATAACTACATTTAACATCATTTATTGCCCATATAAAAAAAGTCTCGCAATAGTCCATGGACTTTGCTAGCACAATGACTGTGAGAATAACAATATATTGTGAGTATCAAATTCTTAAAAGAATGGATCCCATAATTAATTTTAATTATTTATTTTTTTATTACGAAACTGTCACATAATCAATTCTCATATTCTATTTTTAAAAAACTTTGCAAGAATTCTTCCTAAGTGTGCGTTTGCTTGAGAGAAAATGTTTTCTAGAAATTGATTTTTTGAATTTTCACCTATTTGGTTCTCTAAAAAATGACTTAGTCAACAGAAAATAATTTTGAAATTGTTCATTTTGATTTTAAATATTTATTTATTTATTTATTTTATGTATTTATATATTGTATTTTTTTATTTTCGTATTCTTTCTTTTTTCTTCAGTTGCCGATCATCAGGCCTCAACAACAAACTACAACTAACCACACGAGGTCGAGCATCGCGAGATTTTGACAAGCCTCGACCTTGTCAATCACTTGGTAAGCTCGACCTCATGTAGCCAATTGCCAGCCATTGCAAAGGCTCGGCGATTGGCACTGGCAGAGAAAGAAGAAAAAATGAATATAAAAATAATATAAAAATAAAACATTATTTAAATATTTGAATTTTTTTTGCCTCGAATAAAGTTATATTATTGAAATCATTTTCTAAATGAGAACCGCACACTAGAAAACGTTTTCGGTAACATATCAACAAATAAGGAAAACAAATGGTTTTCCTGAAAATCATTTTTTTTTTCATGTAGTTTTCTCCCCAAATAAACGCACTCTAAATATGGATCATATGGAGTTTTAACATAGTATTGTTCAATACATATATATGGCAAAAGAACACCATAAATGCCAAATTTTATGTATAACACTCACTTTAGTGCCAAAGTTTCTACCAACTCATTTAAGTGCCAATCAAAGAAAAAATGATCACTAAATGTTGAATTGAAGAAATTCTGGCAAAATCGATTACGTGGGATTTATTATAAATATTCAATGGCAATTTTTTTTTTTGAAAAAATCAGTCCACGTGGCAAAGCTTTTAAAAAACTTCATTCCACGTGGACTTCTAAACTTAAAAATAGACTAAAATTTTCTTAAAAAAATAAATTTAATTTAAAAATAAGTTAAAAAAACTAAAAAAAAATGGTGAGGCCCTTGTGATATAACCCTTTCCTTTTTTTTTTTTTTAAGTTTTTATCTTTTTTTATTATTTTTTTAAACTTTTAGCTTTTTCTATTTTTGACTGGATTCTTTGGCCATGTAGGCTTAATTATTAATAAGAAAATGCTACATAGGATTTTTGGCCAAATAAATCGAAGTTAGTACTTAAGTGATCATTTTACAAAACAATTTGCACTTAAGCAAGCCAAAAAAAAAAAAAATTTGGTACTAAAGTTAGCTCAATACACAAATTTTGGCATTTTTGGTATTCTTTTGTCCATATTTATCACAAAAAATTATTTCAGTACGTCATACAAACACGTTAAAAAGTACAAACAGCAGGGGCATTTGGAATTACATGAATAATATATATGTATAAACACCAGACAAAATCTAATTACATATATAGCTTCAATCTTAGTGTAGCCTCCACTAAGCGAATCCTATTCGCGCTACTTTCTTCCTCCAAGTCGCCCCATGCTAGAGAAGTAATACTGAAATTGTTAAAAGCCGTGAGCGACGATAGCTCACAAAAAAAAAAAAAAAATTTGTTCACAAAAAATAAATAATTTAAAAAAAAATATTTTTTTAAAAAAATGATCATTTGTATCACTAAAAAATGAATGAAAGGAAAACATATTCATCGTCTACAAAAATATTTTGGCATAAATTATTGCGAATAAAAGAAATATTTTTCGTTGACTAATTATCTTAATTATACAAACAATCAGTTTTAAGAAAATATTTTCTTAATGATTCATTTTTTGGCAAAACAAACGAAGTCTAAGTAGGGGATCAAACCACATTACATTGTTAAAAATTTTGGGTAATGCACACTTTCATGTAAAACCACATATATAAAAAATTAATAGATACTCCAAAGTCTAGATATACACAAATATACATATGCACCATGAAGTACAAATATCACGACAGAACAAAGATCTATCGTCTCCAACGTGCAGAGTAATACGTTAAATGCACCAATCAGTATCAATGATTCAGTATTAGTTCGGACTGAAGTCCGAATGAGCATCAGTAATTCAGCATCAGTAATGGGACCGAAGCCCGGTTCGGTTCAATATAAATGACGCACTGAGGCGCCGGTTCAATATCACTTTCCATGGAATCAAGCATATTCGCATTAGTCGAAACTCAAATTAATTTCGACAAAACGATTCACCCATCATTTTTTAAGGCCAATAGATAAGCAGGTCGCTCAATTTTTCTTGTCAAACCATTGCAAGCACAACCTGTACAGACGGTATGACTTAAACAAATGGTAGATTGATTTGAAATACAACATCTCTTACACCATTCAATTATACGGGCTATTGAGGTGATCAAGCATAATTCCAACCAAGAAAATTCACCTCTCAAAGCTAGTTTCGCCCGATAATGAACATCCCTAAAAGCCAGTCGAATGTGAACACCAAAATAGAAAGCAAGGCCAAAATTCTTATGAATGTACATCTTCTAAGCCAAGATTGAACAATTTCATTTCTAAACCATTCATTAACTTTTTTTTTGGGCACCCAGAGAAAAGAAAAATTGATCCGTCCCTGCTCAACTATAGGAGAAATTACGGTGATGAATGACCAATCAAGAATCAAGATGAAAGAAACATTCTCCAACTTTAAGCTCCGTTTGTTTCATTGGAATACATTTTCCTAAAAATAACAGTGTCTAACATTTGAAAAAATTGATTATTCATTATCGACGACAAGTTATGTCAAAATATTTTTGCAAATGATGAAAAAAATTGTTTATCCAATTCTTTAAAAGAAACAAGCGATTGTTCTTAGGAAAATATTTTTCAAATTATTTATTTTTCATAAAATAAATGGAGATGCAGTTGGAAAAAAAAACATTACCCTTTAGCTGACAAGTTATCAGGCAGAATTAGGCCAAAGATGGCAATAAGCGCACAAACACAATGCGACTTAATACACTTTAACTCACATATTGACACGAATTAATACAATTTCATTGTACACTGATTTTTTGACTTACAAAAAGAAAATTATAATAATTTATGCAAGAAGTGACATGAATTAAAAATCCGGTTGTTGCCTGCTTCAGATTCCACATCTGGTTCCCCAGGCTATCATCAAGGTAGGCCATTGAAGGACAATCAAAATTCACAAAATTCAGTTCACTATCTCGGCAAACCAGAAAGCAGGAACATCTTTACTCTTGACGAGCATCCATCTCGATCTCTTTCTAGTGCCCAATGATCCATTCAACTTTCCTCCTCCTCCGTCGAAAAGTTTGTGATTTTCCGCGTACTTTCGACATCTGCATCTTCATGCATGGCCCAACAGGCAAAGTGGAAAAAAAAAAAAGGAAAAGTGAAGAAAAAGCAAAAGACAATCCAATGACTCTCCATGCCCGCAGGTCAGAAGGAGAGACAATCTTGAAACTGGGTGTGTGCAAAAGTAGAGCCCGCTCCTTTTTTACCTTGTTACACTGAATTCTTCAGGAACGCAGACGAAAGAACAATTTAGCCTCTCTCTCTCTCTCTCTCTCTTTGTTGGCAACTAAAGATGAAGAAATTTGATAACTTAATGGTCATCGAAATCACGAGGAACCAACATTCCAAACAAATGCAAGTGCAGAATTACGAAGACGACCACAAAGACTGAATCAAGCACTAGACCAGATACAAAGCTAGTTGAGTCATATATATGTACTACAGTTCAATATTCAAATTATTAGCTGCTCGGATTCTAAAACGAGAGCGATTATCTATCAGAAAGCCAAAGGCCTAATCTAGCATCAGGTGATAACAAAATCATCTCAATTTCAAGAACACTCATAAGTGAATACTCTTAGGTGGTAGTGGTACTACCGAAAAGGCAATTGCTTGTTGGTAAGAGAACATAATGGGGCTTTGCTAGTATAACAGGCTTTGGGTGACAGTGAGAATAACATGTTGCAGGTCACAAATTCTTGAAGAAGTAGACCTCACAACACTTTTTAATTATTTGTTATTTATTTTTTTGGCCCAATATAGACTATTAATATCACAATTAAGGATAGTCATATAACCAATATAACAGTCACCACGAGCAGTGCAATAGCAGAATGGAATAAGCTGGTAATGTCATGTCACTAGCTACATCTTCAGTCATACAGCCCAACTTTTCGGCAAAAGAAATGAGTGACTAGGATTTGGCGAATTGATTCTTTCCAATCCGGTCATAGTATCGAAAATCTGCACTTGGAAGCATCTCTTCCATCGTACCAGAAGAGCAAGAACTCACGGTTTCCTAAGGAGTTGTCTCTGTGAATGTTCTTCCATCCGTCCTGCAGATACACACACCATTATCATACTTGCGTAATTTGGTGGTCCATTCGTGCACTGATCTGCCCTTTAATATCAGCCCATTAGGCAGTTCTTCATAAAATTGCCTCCAAAACTCGGGCGGGATCCTCTGCACTGTCGTTTTGGGTAGAAGCATACTCTTAAGTCACCACATTTAGCAGTCCCCATCATCTTTAAACAGTCTCGAAAGAACCAAATTCGCCAACTTGTGGAAGCAAGAGCAGGATGTTGATGTGCACAACGAAACCGGAGTCGAGTAACAAGTTCCATCAGAAAACTCAGAAATACTTGCAGTCTCTTGGTATTGCTCGCTTCCAGTTTTTTGTCCACAATTTCCACACGTGAGGTAGGACAAGCCACAAAGCCACGACCTTTATTTCTCTGTTTTGGGCAAAAATCCAAAAGATCCAAAATCTCTATACACTAGCATAGTTTCGGTTTTTCTTCTTGCTTTAGGTCTATGGTCTGCATTTTTCACGCGTAAGGCCTCATTTTTTACATCGCTGTTTCCACATAAATCCAAAATCTTTTGCTTTGCTTCAAGTAAGTTGAGGCTTTTTTTTTTTTTTTTTCCATATTCATCAACTATTCAGAAAATCCCTTCAAACCGATGAAAGAATAAGAGGGACATGGGAGAAAAAAGATTCGAGGAACGCAAGGATGAACAGACCAGGGAGTCCATAGGTTTCCTTGAGGTGGGTGAACTGGCAGAAGCAGCGAGCAAGCACGGTTTGCTATGTTTCCATTTCATGCAGCTGCTTTTTCTGATGCCTGACGTTGCTTTCATGACGTACGTACTACGCATGCAGGATCTATGAAACGTGATTCGGGGAAAAAGAATACTTAAGATCCGAGTCGATGGTGATGTGGATTGAAACTAGATCATATAATACTTGTTCGTGTTAAAACAAACATCGGAGAGTATTTAGTTGATTTTGGGATTGAAAAAGTAATCATAGAATATTTCGAGCAATGATTAATATATTAGTAATTGAGATGATCATTATATTGTGAGTAATATAACATTTAGGTACAAATTTAGATGATCATAGCTAGCGTAAGGAACTAATATTATCCCTAAAATGGCACCATGTAACCTATTCATCACACTATTTTCAAGAATCATATGGATAGTTCTTGTCCAATTTTCATTAGCCGCGCTTAGCGTGCACAAAAGCAATGGTAATAATATCTAGTGATATTCTTGTGTATATTTTTAATTCATGAAAGTTGATGAATCTAGTCCAAATTGTTGCTTTGGACACTGATTTTCAGTTTTGGATCGGAAAGAAATCGGTTCAAGAACCTAGCCCTTTCAATCTAGGGTTTCTCACATTCTATATTTTCTCATTGTAACATGAGTTATTGATGCAAAAAAGTCAAGAACAACATTGTTTTCAGATGAGAGAAAGGTCGGTTCACCCTTCCTACACATGCCGGGAGACATGTTGGCACCTATATACACGTTAAAAACTACATCAACTTGTATGGACCAATACTGGTCGATATCTATTGTATTTCTCAAGTAAAACTTTGAGTATTTTCTCGGATAATTTAAAAAGTGGGTATGTCTTTTTTCTGCGAGTATGACTTCATGTATTTGTTTTGGGATTTGGCTGAGAAAGAGCACGTGAACATAATGCTTGATTGGCTATTGATTCTTCCACTGTTATTCCCTTCAAAATCAATTGATTGATTAGCTGAGTCATCGGTCTACTCATCGATAATTAATTTCTTGGATTGGTTTCCCTAATTATCTCTCTCAACCTCAATGAAAAGTTCAACCAAATCGAGTTTGTTCTTCAATCGTGCTTCCTGTCTAAAGCACTATCGGGAACTTTAAGCAAAATTGCATGGCCAACCCACGTAAATTTTGCTGCTGCATATGCTGGTTTCGATTCTGCTTCGGCACTTAACCGCGCTGCGATCGCGCCAGAACAAGAAATTTGCATTAGAGAAATAAATAATCAATATTGTCGTTTTCACTGGTCAAATTGGGGAGTAGAACAGTGAATTTGTTAATAGAGACATGGCTCATAGCACTAGCCTTTAGACTTGCCGTCAAAAACTCCGAAACTTGCAAAACCCTTTTGGCTTTTGGCCTGTTTCAGATTTGAATCCAACACTCGTATCATCGAGTTAAGGCATTGAAGGACAATTCATGAGAGCCCAGCTATCGTTTACAGCTGCCCCTAAGCATAGACCAAGCTATCCTTTCGTCCTTCACTAGATAACACAGTATAACTTGTTATCCGGAGCCTTCCGAGAGTGCTATCTTTTCAACATGGGGTAAACCAAAGCAGAGACTTCTCTCATCACCAGCATCAACTTATCTCACGAGCACAGTCAACCATCTCTTTCTAATGCGCAATGATTCATTTTACTTTCCTGCCTTGTTCATTGGAAAAATTTGTGATTTTCAGTGTACCTTCAACATCTAAATCTTCATGCTTGATTACGGCAACCAACAAGAAAATGGGCCAAAAGAAAGGCAAAGATACCCTAACGGGACAGCATACTCACAGGTCACAAGATGACAATCTTTAAACCGGGAGTGTGCAAGGTGAGCCCATTTTTCTGCCCTGTTTCACTAAGTACTTCCCTCTTTCACAGACCCCAGCAATGCAGATGACAGGGCAATTTAACCCCTCTCTCTCTCTCTCTCTCTCTCTGACTGGGGCAAGTTTTTTGAGATTGGAAAGTACTTTTTGAGACTCCCAAAGATATGCATAGCAGGCAAACTAGGGGTGATCGGTTCCCGGTCCGGTCCGGTTCCCCTCGAGAACCGGGAACCGGACCGGTGGTCCCGGTTCCCTATTTGCCGGAACCGGGAACCGGACCGACGGTCCCGGGAACCGGGAACCGGACCGGACCGACGGTCCCGGGACCGGACCGGACCGACTGTCCCGGGACCAGACCGGACCGACCCCGACCGAACCGGAAAAAAAAATCCAGAATTTTTCATATTTGTAACACTAAATTGAAAAAAAAATAAATAAAAAAACAAACGGTCCGGTCCGGGCGGTCCGGTCCGGTCCTATACCCCGGAACCGGGAACCGGACCGCCCGGCCACCGGTTCCAATTTTGGGGAACCGGGAACCGGACCGGGACCCCCTAGAACCGGGAACCGGACCACCGGTCCCGGTCCGGTCCGGGCGGTCCCGGTCCGGGCGGGACAATTTGCACACCCCTAAGGCAAACTAAAGCTGAAGAAATTTGATGCCTTTAATGGTCAGGGACAATTGAGGGGACCATTTTTCCCCCCTGGTCTTTATCCCTGTCATTTTTCTTTCCTGCAGCGGTACAGCCAATCAGCTTGGCTTCTTTCTGAGCAACTGCACAAGTCTATGTCTTTAGGTTTAATAGCATCCTGCCGCTTGGTTTTTCACGTTGAGAGAGGAAAAGAATCATTGCCGCTTTTCCTCCTCTTTGAATTATTAATGTTCTGAGGCGTGCCTTGCACCAAGAAGATCATGCTCTCATTTTGAAGTCCTAGTCCTGCTTTATATCTTTCGTTATCAACCTCTTATGGCCTGCACCTTATGAGGGTTCTTGAGGTTTTAGTAGTTCTTTAAACTCTCTCATCGTTGAAAGAAAATCTCCCTCATTTTGGCAGAGCTTAGTTTGTTTGTGGAGTATATTAGTATTGTCTTTACTTTTGTTCAGTACTTCGCCTCTTGTATGCTTCCCTTCCCTATTGCCATAATAATCATCATGGTGGGTTTGCATTGGGGCGTCATTTTGGTTCAAAATTTGCCCTAGTGATACTACCTACATTGTCTTCTCAGCTCACGATTTTGTTTCTGATTGATTTCCTTATTCGCGTACATCTTTTTGTTAGTCTTTTGATAGATTCTCCACTTCATACAGTAGTACTGATCGCAGTCGAGAAAATGTTCTGTCGGCGATACACTTTCTTGAAATCGGGATCTTGTCTAGCGAATCAGCTACATAAAGATCATCCAAAGTAATACCAACGAAGCTCCGCGCTGCGCTGTGTGGTGTTTGGGTTGGGGGGTGGGGGTGGGGGTGGGGGCCGTTGTGTGGAGTTCATTATGGTTACGCATAAATCACCGCCGAATCCGATGCCGACTGCATGGCGCCGATTCATTCATGTGAGAGCCGGTTTGAAGGCCCGGATATGAGTTCTTATGGTTCTGGTTTAAGAACAACACCACCTTCTTTGAGCCTATTGGCGCAGTACCAAGCATCCAGTATCATGGGGAAAGAATGCCCAGATCAATAAACCTTGTTCACACTCTGTAGCCGTGGCTGAATCCCATATCACCCACACCAGGCACTTGATGGATCTTTCTTGAAGCAGCGAATGTGCCTAACGACCAGCCCACAGCCTCACGCTCTCTCATCAATTCTCCGTTGTTCGAACCTAATTCCGTCAAATTCGGGCACAGGCCCTTGAGTGGTGCAGATTTCTACAGTCCAAGCTCTGTTGTCCCAGGGGAATCAAGAGAAGTTTGCGATACAAGTAATGACTCTGAGTTTGCTTTCGTCCTCCGCTCCTCGGAGCAGGCAGTGCTTCGCTTCTTGCCGGCCCGATCTGGTTCCTTCCAATGTTGGAATTCTAGATACTTGAAGCCAGCTCAGTCCCTCTTGGAAGAAGTTGTTAGCATCTATGGGAGTGATGGCGAGATTGCCAATGAGTACTACTTGAGGAAGTTATATGGAGGAGCAGGAAGAAAAGCAGCTCTAGGGCTGGTTTCTGAATTGAAGGAAGAATTTGCCAATAATGGTCTCTCTGCAGAGAAACATGAAATTCAAGCTAAACTTGCAAAGCTTGCTTCTTTACTGGAAGAGGTGGGCCCCCTACACAAACTACAAAGTAGCCTCTCAATTTACTTCATATCCAAATTTATTCCGAAAATGTATTGTCGTCGTTTCACTGATATGCTGCGGCTACATTGGCTGGAGCGAATTTGCAGGTCGAAGCGAGATTCGCGAAATACTCCTTCCACATGGAGGAGGTGGTAATGTCGTTCGAATCAGTGGCGGGTTTGGGAGCGGCGAAATCCTACACTGCACTGGCCCTCCAAGCGATGACTAGGCATTTCTGCAATTTAAGGGATGCAATAGTATCTCAGATTAACACAGCAAGGAGAAAACTATTCGACGATTCTTCGAGGGTTAGCTCTGGCCTGTCACGGTTGAGTCTGTTCGATCGAGAATGTAGGCAAAAGCAGAGGATTTCTCTCCAACAGCTCGGACTGATCCACGGTCAGAGGCAAGCTTGGAGGTCCATCAGAGGGTTGCCGGAGACTTCTCTGGCGATCCTTCGCTCCTGGCTTTTCGAACACTTCCTCCATCCGTAAGCACCCAATTCCAAAGTGCTCGAAGTAGCTATTTTCTTCGCCGTTATTGGAAAACCTGTTGGTGATAAATGTTCTTTCTTGTGGTCCTCTAACAGTTATCCAAATGACTCTGAAAGCTTATGTTGGCATCACAACAGGCCTCACCAAGAATCAGGTGATCTCTCTTGAACTAGTTTCGTTTGGCGCTACTTGTTTTCCCGCCGGCGTGAACAGGTAACATTTTCTATGAGCGGGTTTCTCCTTCCCGTTTGTTCAGGTTTCGAACTGGTTCATTAATGCCCGGGTTCGGTTGTGGAAGCCTATGATCGAGGAGATGTACAAGGAGGAGTTTGCGGATTCATGGGAGGACTCGAATCCTTTGATCAGATGTTCCATAACCGACGAGGATTCAACCAACCTCGAAGAAGAATGAATCGTAATGGTAATAGGAAACCAAATTTCACGGGCAGCGGAATGAGTTGACAAAATCTGCTAATTTGTAAGCTAAGAATGGTCAGGAATGACTCCAGGATCTAAATCATGTACGCGCTTTCTGGGAAGTATCAGCCGTTTTTCGGCATTCTAGTCTCAAGTTGGCGGGACGCCTGCTTAATTCAACAAGGAAGTAGGCCTAACGAAACCTTCTTTTCACATAGAAGCATGCCTAACGACGTTTTCCATTTGCATAGAAGCATGCTTTTTCCGTCAGAAATTCGATCATCCTTTAAAATGCCAATCTATAGCTATTTCGAGTTAAATGTTGATTGTATGAGAATCGGCAAAAATACGTGTAGCTCGATCGTGGTAAGAAAATAAGATTTTCTTCTTGTCGGAATGAAAATTTTCATTGCATATGAAAGAAAGGTACATAACTTCAAGATAAAGATACAAGTCTCGCAATACAAGTAATCTCAAAAGTGAATCAACTGGATACAGAAAAGGAGATTGTCATAGTATCAAAGCGTAAATGACGGTTGACCACCGAAACTCGCATCATTATTAGTTATGAGCACACGCTGAAAAAACACTTTTAGTAGCTACGACTTTGGCCAAAGTTGTTTCGGGCATAGGTTCAACATCTCTAGCACCATCACCATATACAAATCATAATAACACCAATATGTTTGAACAAACACAAAAAATATGACATCCCAAATTTTTCCCTACATTAGAAATAATAGAGTGTGGATAAATATTTGGGACATGATCCTTAAGGACTTTTTACAGAGGGGTTAAATCAGTAACTTTTAGGAAAGTTATTTTGGAATTTCTTAAGAATGTTTTTACTTAGCTTATTTAACAAATTTTTTCGAAAAATTGGCATTAGAAAATTTATAGTCCAAATTCGACATCTATAAATTAGACCAAGGAAGAAAGTTGATGGCAATCAAATTTCTAATGGATAAGATGAAGTCAATGCAAAGATCAATGGTAAGATAATTTTCTAATGGATAATGATCTATCGGACCCTTTCGTGATACAAGATGCGGATGTGAGTGTATTTAGGGGTGATTGCGTCGAATTCTACAGATCTGATGTGATCTGCAGATCGTTTGGACTCTCCAAGGTCCTCACTCTCACTCGAGACATGATTATGAATCAGCTCGACCTTAGGTATGGTCGTGTGGCATGTATGTGGTGTGCATACTTTTAGATTTGTCACCGATCTTTAGCAAAGAGATCGGGAATCTCATCAAGCAAGTGAACCTGAACCGTACGACTCTAAACGAACCAAGATTTGGGATCGGGAACTTAATTATGTCAATGTTGTCATTGTTGTCCTTTCGGTACCTAAATTGAATGATTTCCTAATAGGATTTTCATACAATGAATTGGGGTAAGGAAAGTTCTAGAATCCAAATTTATGTAGATGAAGAATATTTAACATATCAATCACAATTATAAAATAGGTATGCAAATCAAGGAACCATGAACATATGGGATAAACGCATCAAATCAAAACATACCATCTCTAGTAAATCTTTAAAGGCTTAAAGAGTGGGTGTATTAAGGTTTGAGAAGGGTTACGGACATTTGGAGACAATTTGTCTAGAGGGGCAAAATTATCATTTTGAGAAATTTTGGAACCAAATCATCAAAAATAGGGTAACCAATTGAATATGCTTATTTCCCTTTTTTTTTTTGAGATTTTCCAAAATTTGTCTCGATTTTGGGAACGATTTGCCTTTGAGGGACAAAATCATCATTTTAGAAAGAATTGGGTGGAGCCAAAATCACAAAATATGAGTTTGGCCAATCAAGTTTGGGGCATTTTCCATTTTCTAGAAATTTTGGATTTTTTGAAACAATTTTTCTCCATAAGGGGAAAAATCGTTATTTTGGAAGAAAGAGAGGGAAAATCATAAAAAAAAAAGATTGGCTAGTTGAAATATCCATTTTCTAATTTTTGATATTTTTCTGATTTTTGAAATTTTTTATTTTTTTTTCCAAATTTTTTTAGAACTTTTTTTATTTATGATTTTTCTTTTTTGTATTTTTAAAATCATTTTCTAATTTATTTTTATTTTTTGAATTTTTTTTATTTTCTAGATTGGGTCAGGTTGACTCGGCCCACACCCCGTCGTGGTGCCTGGCCCAAATTAAAATGGGTCTCAGGTTGATCTACAAAACGATGTATTTCTGAGAATTATTTTGAATTTTCAATTTTTTAGTTTTTTTATTTGAATTTTCTATTTTCTCGCCAATTTATTTAATCCTATGCTCATATTGGGCCATGTGCAGGCACTCGGATCTATAAGCCATGATCGGATGACATGGCTAATCCACGATTGTCCTGTCTGACTTTTTTATTATTATTATTCAAAAATGAATTTTGAATTTCTAAAAAGGTTTTTTAATTTGATAATTAAATGGACAGTCATGGATGGTGATGTGTGGCTAAACCTAGATCACACGATCACAAAATTATTTTTAAAAAAATCATTTTTTTTTGAAAAATTTAGATATTGACACGTGGCATAAAGACCACCGTCAGATCTGGAGTTATTATTTATTATTTATTATTAAATCAAATGTCTTTGCTAACGTGATTTGCCATGTCGCGTTGACTAAGTCAACTCCCATCAAAAGATGAGGATAGTGCCATTGGAGGCACTGTTCTGACTAGTGATCAAACTGAAAAAAATTGAAATTGATGTGAAAATTTACAACCATAGGCCTTGATTTTTACATTGACGAATCCTCATCATCTACATCAACATATGTCAGTTTCATGCTAGAAATTATCTTGAATCCACCTGAACTAGCACCGGCCAAGACTAACTTCGGCGACGAAGTCGACCTAGTGCCATTTCTAGCACCAAATAGTAATCCAACCCATCAAAGAACATCTATAAGAGCTCCAGAAAACTTACCTGACGTCTTGCAAGGTCTAGCTTCACTGAAATGAATTAGGTCCATTCTCACTCGAATGACTCACAAGCTCGGGAGGGGTTCATGGATGTACTAGGCCAACAAGGTAGTTTAAGGCCAAACGATGTAGACAAAGGATTTGGAGAAGCTTATAAATCATTCTAGACATCACTCGGTCAAAAAAATGAAAGAAAAGATATCGGATGGACAATCCCACCATTAAAGTGAGCTCGGGAAGTTGACTACGGCCATTACCTTTTTCGAGAGTGTTGGCGCAGACGACGGGGTTCGGCGTGCTGCTCAGGGCCAAGGTGAAGTTGATGGAGGTGGCGACGCTACTCGATTTGCTCTAGATTGTTGGTAATCTCTCCTTGCAGCTCTCAGTTTTAGAGCTCAAAATGCGAAGAAAGAATTGCTCTCCTCTGCTCTCCTTCTCCTAAAAATCTCTCATAGTTGTTGTCCTCATTCTCCCCTTCTAGAACCCCTCTAGCAGAATAAGATTCCCTCCAAACCGTTTTTAATCCTCCCGTTACTGAAAAACTTTTGATGCTCGTGAGCGAGCCCTCTCCGCATGCCTAGCTTGCATTATGTCCTCTCTTGCCTCGGCACGTACCATTTGGTACGTCAGTGATACCTAATGGCTACTCCGATGGTTCTCTGGTGGGCACAATCGTTCCTCAAAGTTTTTTCGAAAATCCTTCATCCTTAGTCTGTTGCCTAGGCAAAGAAGGGTCTGGCCATGGCGCTCAGGCACACTAGGCTATGAACCAAACCTTAATCGGAGCGGAAGGAGAGGGCTCTAAAGCCCACTCGACGGCATGTGCAATTGTGGCTGGGAATCTGCTCGATTTCAATGTTGAATTTCGTTCGTTTTTCTACCATGGAAAACGTGCGGGAAGACCTTCAGAAGAACAAATGAACAGTGTCCCAACTCGATAGACCCGACCATGCAAAAAAAAAAAAAAAACCAAATCAACTAGTAATTGGCATTTTTTTTTTCATGAAATTAAGCTTAAAATGGGCTTTCTCGACATGCATTACATCTAAAATATGGTTTTTTGCGAAAAATGCATTTATAATTACACAAAAATCCAAATTTAGGTTTACATGAATGAAATTTGAGCATTGAGAACCCTAATGACTAAGTCAGCTAAACCAACCCACCCATGGATTTAAAAGGGTGAAAAATATAGGGTAAGGTCTTGAATTTGCACGGGCATCCCTGAAAAATTTAATTCATTTTTGGTGATTTAGGAACTAAATTGAAAAATAAAACTTCAAATAGTCCCCTTGTTACAAATTGAGCAATTCTGTGTACAATTGGGCTAAGATGGATATCGAGCTATTAAAGGCAATGTCAACTCTCATAAAAATAAAAAATAAGAAATAAAATGACTCAAATTGTATTTTTTAAGCCAATTTAGAATTATTTTATGAAGGAAAAATAATCTCGAATTGGATTTTTAAATTTTAAATGGATCAACATGAAAAGGGATTTAAAATAAATATTTGGATATTTTTCCATATTTTTGTGACCATGAAATTTATTTTTATGATTTTTTTTTGGGTATTTTCCTAATATATAAAATTATTAAAATTATTTTTGTTCAAAATTGGTTCCTTTGGCTTGGTCAAGGCTTTCAAAGTTGATTTTATAATTTTTTTTTGAATTTTTATAGATTTTCTATTAATTTTCTAAGAAAAATGTGATCAAATTCGGTGTCAACAACTATCTCTCTTTGAGAGGAAGTTCAGTAGAGATCCTTTCAAAGACGTGGTGACACCTGAGCCTTAATTGACTCAACTGTGAAAAATGAAAACGTTATCACATTTGACGTCTAATACCTCTTTGTCATTAATTCAGGTCCATACCGAGTTGTTAGAGATCCTCGTGATACAAGAGAGGTAGAGAGAGAGTTAACCTAGCACTTATCTGCCTATTATGGAGCAGTTGCCTGACATGAATACTCTTTGAAAAGATACCTAAAGATTCATTCTAAGAACACCTTAGGAAGATTAAGCTTTGACTCGTGTAGTAGGTCGATCCATGATAGAATTCTTAATGAAAAGACTTTAAAGATGACTTATTCTATCAAAAGGACTCGCATGAGTTTTGACTCATAGGTAGGTTAACCCATGATAGAATTCCTAACGAAAAAAATTCTAAAGACGACTCATCCATTTAAGAGAACTTGCCTAAGTGGTGCATGCGATTTAGGACTTGAAGGTGGATCATCCTATTAGCAGGAGTCACCAATAATTACCTAAACATCACCTTTTGGATGAACAAAAGAGATAAGGACCTATTTCGTTCATCAGTAAGGGAACTACCCTAATGTCACTTTTGAGGGCGAACAGAAGAGGTACAGATCCATTTCGTTCCCCAATAAGGGACTACCCTAATGTCACTTCTAACGGCGAACAAAAGAGATGCCAATTCATTTTTAGGTCATCCTAATAAAAGGAATTGCTAAGGAGTGCTTAACATTTGAAAGGCATTAAGACAAATAATCCTACGTGAAGGAATCACCTGAGAATATCTTGATAATAGCGAATAGCCCTAAGGCTTGTATAGACTAGGAGTCACACTATGCTTTCAGCAGGATGCAATATGATTGTTGACACCTGATTTTTAATCATCTTTTCTCTTTTAAAATTAATAAAAAATCCATAAAAATTTATAAAATTAAAAAATCAACTTTGGGGGCCTTGGCCAACCTTAGGGAACCAGTTTTGATAAAAAAAATGATTTTTCATTTTTTCAGTATTTTTCAATATTTTTTTGAAAAATAAAAAATATTTAAAAATTCAAAAAAAATAACATTTGAGGCCACAAAAATATAAAAAAAAATAGTCAATATTTTTCTTTTAATTCCCTTTTCATGTTGGCCATCACAAATTCAAAAATTACAATTCGGGGTCATATGTTCCTTCGCGAGCATAATCTCGAATCGGCCCTAAAAAAATCCAATTCAAGTCATTTTATTTTTATTTTTCACTTTTAGGAATTGTGACATTATCCTCTAATAGTTTGAATTTTTATCTTGGCCCAATGTACCCATAATGACTCAATTTTGTAAAAGGGCCTTAGTTGAATTTTGCATTAAAATCTTAAGGACTAGAGTGTAAATACCTAACACTTGAGGGATTATTTTGTAAATAATTAAAAGAAGAGTTAGTGGAGAAATTAAAATAGAGAAGGGAAGATGGAGAAGAATAGATAGAGAAAATAAGATTAGAATAGAGAATGGAAGATGGAGAAGAATAGATGGAGAAAATAAGATGAGAATAGAGAAGGGAAGATGGAGATGAAAAAGAGTTAGTGGAGAAATTAGAATGTGAGATAGATATGGAGAAGGGAAGATGAAGATGAAGAAGAGTTAGTGGAGAAATTAAAATATGAGATAGAGATGGAGAAGGGAAGATAAAGATGAAGAAAAGTTAGTGGAGAAATTAGAATGAGAGATAGAATTCATGGAGAAATTAGAATAGGAGATAAATGAGTAGGCTATAAAAGGAAGAAGAAGAGAGCTTGGAGGGGGATATATTTTGGAAAGAAAATTTGAAATGTTTAAGAGGGTTTTGGGAGATTGAAGAAAAATTAGAGAGAAAAAAAACAAAAAGAGAGAGAGAATTCTTTTCCAAAAGAGAGTTTTAAAGATGGTGGGAGTTTAAATCTACGTGTTACCATCACCAATTTCTCTACCGATCAACATAAGTCACGAGTTCATCCCCGTTGTTCGAGCCGCAATCTTGATCCATAAGGTGACACGAGGTCCGAATTCGGCAATCAAATCCGTCAAATCAGGTAACGATCCTAACCATTAAAATCTTCGAGAATGTCGTTACCTTAATAGATTGATTTAAATTTCGATTATGCCGTGTCATATTCACATGTCATATTCTTATTGCAATTTTCTGCATTTTTCGCTTAAAAGATCCGAATCTCAAATTGCGGTAGATTCTGCTCCATACTTGGTGGTGTAAAGATCTCTTGTATTCTATCTCTTATATTTTGATTTTTGTATTATTAAACCCCAGAATTGGTGAGCCGAGCCACCTCCTAGAGGTTCTTTATTTACTGTATTCTATTTTCCGCAGTTTAATTTTTATATTGTCAAACCCCAGAATGGGTAGGCCGAGCCAAGGCCGAGTCACGCGTTGGAGGTTTTTTACTTGCTGCCTTTACTTTCTGCAATTTAATTTCTGTACCATCAAACCCCAGAATGGGAAGGCCGATCCACCCGTTGGAGGTTGTTTATTTACTGCCTTTACTTTCTGCAACTTAATTTCTGTATCGTCAAATCTTAGAATGGGTAGGCCGAGCCAAGGCCGAACCACCCGTTGGAGGTTCTTTATTTATTGCCTTTACTTTCTTCAATTTAATTTCTGCGCCATCAAACCCCAGAATGGGAAGGCCGACCCACCCGTTGGAGGTTCTTTATTTACTGCATTTACTTTGTGCAATTTAATTTCTGCACCATTAAACCCTAGAATGGGAAGCCCAAGCGTTCGAAAATACAAGAAAAATATCATTCATGTGCATTTCATATAGTATAACTCATGCATACTTTGCCATGCCGCATACGTATTCGTATTGCCATTAATTTATGCATATTCATGCAAAATAAAAAAAATTTCAAAAGAAAAATCTCAAAAACTAGGAAACGGGCCATTTCGACTGGTCAATCCTATTTTTGTTGATTTCCCTTCCTAATCTTTTCAAAATGACAATTTTGCCCCACATAGGCAAATTGTCTTGAAAAATTTCAGGAAATTCAGAAAAAAATCCCAAAAATTAAGAAACGGGCCATTTCGACTGGCCAATCCTATTTTGATGATTTTCCTTCCTGATCTTTTCAAAAATGATGAATTTTTTCCCTCATAGGTAAATTGTCTTGAAAAATTTCAGAAAATTCAGAAAAATCCCAAAAAATTAGGAAACGGGCCATTTCGACTGGCCAATCCTATTTTTGATGATTTATTCTATGTCGCATCCTCATGTCCACGTTCGTATGCCGTATTTGTGTGTTCATGTTCGCATGTACATATTTGTATATCTATACTCGCATATTCATGATTGCTTGTCCACGTTCGCATGTATATATTCGCGTGTTTATATTTGCCTATTCACATTTTGCTTATCCATGCACCCATTACCATCCATGCATTCTATCTAAAAAGTGAAAATACAAAAGAGAACACCTCACTAGAGCCTTAGGAGTAAACCAAGCTTGAGTTGCCAAAATTAGGATACCCATGGAATTAAGGTACCGAAAGGGCATTAGTTTTAATTAACTAGTGTAACCAAGTCCCCGAACTCATAATCTCTGGTTCGTAGAAGTAATTTAGTTCTCCCACTAATTTACTTAGGTTTCTAATCGACCTATCAAAAAATGATTAATGACGACTCCAAATTTTAAAATCATGTGAAAAAATCAAGTTGCGATTCGGTAGGGCTTGGGAGAGTCCGTATTAGGTTAGTTAATCTAATTAACCTGATAATCCGTTAACCTTAAAATTTTTCAACGATCGAAATTTTTAGGTCACAACAATGATGCATGAGGTTACTCGAGACATCTTGCAATATACAAAGGTGATAAAAAAAATTCCTTGTGGAAAAATTTTGAATCAAATTATATGAAATTGCCAAAAGGATTTGTTTAACCATCAATTGGAGAACTTTAATCAAAGAGGACCTCTTACAATTTTGAGAAATTCGTTTTGTCTTTCACTCGCCGGACAAAACATTAATGAGACTTTTTGAATCAATCTCACAAAACCTATCATCTAGGATTTCAGGATTATTTATAACGCATACATTCTGATTGATTAGAAAAGGCCTCTTAAAGGACCATAATATTGGTTTGGTCAAAGGCACTTACAATAAGTAGGCACTTTGGGGACAAGAACGAAATATTTTACAGAAATTTGTCTTCGGGTCTACAAGTCAAGAACCTGAAAAACATGACAAGATAGAATTGTACTTACTTCTTTAAGCAGTAACTTCTTTGGTGAAGTTCCATGTCAGCCTAAAACACCTCGATCAAAAGAGTATTTGGAAAAGGTTGTATGGTTGGCTTTGGGTAGGCTTAAAAATGCCAAATTTTAAGGAAGAGGGTATGAAAGGTTGATGATTTCCTTTGCACCATTACCGACTCTCTATATCCACTGGGGATGACAATTTCATTTATGACTTCTAGAATCCTTCGAAAGTTAGTATTTTTGAATCTAAAAGTTCTTTCTTTTCTTTCTTGCTTTAACTAGGCAAATTTTCCTTTTGATGTAATTATTATGCTCTTGAATGTATTTCAACTCTCATGACTTTTCAATAAAGGGCTTTGGCATTGCTTTACCAGACACACTACTTTTGCGAGCCCTTCATTCTCAACTTTGTCTTTTAGTTCTTTTGAATCAACTTTCAAAGATCATTCTTGTTCTCTTTTCTTTCTCCCCCTTTTTATATGTCATGATATTACCCTTTCAATCGATAAATTATGTGCATTGTCCCGGTGAAGGGAGGTAGTCATTAACAGGGTCTAGGAATGAAGATTTTAGGCTCAAATTGACTTAACAAAGGTTAAAGTGTGTGGGATAGAGAAATGAACTACTCTTCCTTACTTCGATGTGTTTTGAGCTTCCATGTGATATCACCTTAAGCTATTTGCCGTGACCCTCCTCAAGGAAACTAATGGATTACTAAGATTTCATCCACTTGAATAGGACATGTGAAATCTAGACGTGGACCCTCCTAGGCTCATATCAAATCGTGTCAGGGAGGAATTTTAATATTGAGATTGACTTTAGTGTGGTCAGATGATATGTGATCAGTGTACATGCTATCGGAATCGCCATCAATCTTTTTTTAGAGGGTAGATTGGGAACCCT
>JAGVVM010001966.1:0-33337 GCA_019149425.1 Psidium friedrichsthalianum
ATGTCCCCCTTGAACGCATCTCATCATGATCCCTAGTGTGTGTCTGGGCTTTCTTTTTCACCTTTATTTATGTAGATTCAACAAAAAAAACTAAGAATTGAGAAAAAAGAAAGAAAGAAATTCATTTGACTTAGCTGCTACAAAATGAAATTGAATCTCGCGGTTGGCCGATCGGCAAATTTCTGAACCAGTCCAAAACTTCCTTTTCCTCTCTTCGTTTTCGTGTCGGCCAATTCAACCCCGATGCGAATCTTTTTTAAGTAGCCCATGAAGCCAAACTTTTTTAAGTAGCGCATGATGCTCTTAAGGATTATGTTTGACAGCCCATCATTCATCACTCTCTCATCTCGTCTCGTCTCGTCGTCGGGGAATATAAAATAGGATGGTCGTTAGAATGCCTTGCTTGAAAATTTGAGTTAATAGGTGGATAAAAACGATAAATGTAAGCCACCCTACCCACGTGTAAGCCGATATATGAATGGTGAGTGAAATTTGATGAAGGGGGCATATATATATATATACACACACACACAAAATAAATTGAGGTAGCACTTAGCTATAATACCAAGAGAGAATATGTAATCTGTTGTTCTAGCGTCCAAGTTCGTCCCCTGTTTCCGCAATGCGCCTGTAGTCACCTTCGACCATGTTGGTCAGCCATCTGGAGTCAGCACCATGCTTGCGGGATCGTTAGAGGTGTTTAGATAATATGACGAGGAAGGATCGATCACATTCTTGGCCAGATGCTTCCTCGGCCACATCTTGAGCGGCAGAAATTGGTTGGGATCAAGATCGAGGGAAGATCTGATTCGAGGGGACACATCGGACTCCACGACGAACGCCGAATCGGACTCGCCCTTCATGTCACCGCTTTCGAGCGCCGGGCCAGTCTGATCAACAAACCTTACCAACCCGGTTGCCCCCGAAAACAGAAGGCAGGTCTTCGGAACACTAGCGCAATTGTTCTTTTTTCCTATCATTTTCTCATTTCCATTTCCGACAGCGGCTATGAAACATGATTGTAAAAGGGAAAATTTTGTTTATACACTGACGATCAACAAACCTTAACAACCGAAAACAGAAGGCAGGTCTTCGGAACACTAGCTCAGTTGTTCTTTTCCATTCCATTTCCGACAGCGGCTATGAAACATGATCATGAAAGGGTAAATTAATTTATAAACTGACGATTGGCTCCCCGACAACGCGAATTGCTCGTCGGATCAAAAAGAATTCCGAGATTTTTGAACTGGTGAAGTGACGTTGACCACCTCTAATTGGTAGCATTCGAATTGGACCTGTAAAACTCCCGGAGCTTCTCCCCATGATCAGCCCCTTCTCCGCCATCTCCACCACCACCCTCTTCGCTTCTTCCACCTTCTTCATCCTTATCAGCTCGCTCGCCACCACTCCGTAGTTCTCTCTGTCCAAACCCCTGTCCCTCCCTCCGTACGCCCTCACCAGCTCCGTCGCCTCCGCGCTCCACCCCCTCTTCACCATCGCCTTTATCACGTGCACGTGCGTGCTGTACAGCGGCGACACCCCCTCCTCCTCCATCCGCCCCAGCAGCCCCACCGCCGCCCCTACCTTCCCCGCCCTGCACGCCCCCAGCACCAGCGCGTCGTACGTCCGCGTGTCCGCCCCAAGCCCCTCCCGCTCGATCTCCTCCATCGCCCGCGCGGCGGAGGCCAGGTCGCCGCGGAAGCAGTGCGCCGTCAGGAAGTAGTTGTGCGCCGTCAGGTCGAGGGGGACCCCGTGGTCCCTCATCAGATCCGCCACGCGCCGCGCCTCCTCGAAGTCGCCCCGACGAGTCAGGAGGTTGAGGATCGGGTGGAAGGTGACGGCGTTGAGGCCGAAGCCGGCGCTCGCCATCGTCTCGACAGCGCGCAGGGCATCCTCGAGTCGGCCGAGACGGCAAAGGCGGGCGATGAGCGCGTCGAAGGCGCTCTTGCCGGGGAAGCCGCGGTCGAGGCTGGACAGGGAGCGGAGGAGGTCGTCGAGGGCCGACAGGGAGGTCTCTGTGTGGGTGAGGAACTTGAAGGTGTCGCCGGTGTTGAAGCAGCCGTCGCGGACGCGCTTGTTGAGGAGGTTGCGAACCGTGGCGAAGTCGCCGTGGCGGCCGGCGGCGTTGACGAGGTCGTCGTAGTAAGCGCTGGTGGGCTCGTCGTGGATGACGATGGGCGTGGGGTTGGGGTTCGTGGAGGCGCTTGGGCGAGCAGCGGCGACGGCGGGGGCAGTCCGGTGATTTCGCGCGACTTTGCGAAGGAAGGTCATTGTGGTCCGGTGGTTGAGGCCAGGGTTTAGCGGGTGACGAAGAAACAAAGCAGAGGAAACTCAACTTGTCTGGGCCGAACCTGGGCTTCGATGGGCTTTTCAGCTTTTCACTTCATGAAGCCCATTTTCTTCAATGTTTTGTATATTCGTTAGGTATGTTAGATTGATTTTTCTATTTTTCCAAAAGAAGAAGTACTACTTAGCTCCTGTCACGCAAATTAGAGGATGGTGTATAGATACGTGATGAGTCAATGGGTTTGGGCAAGCGCGAGCCAGGCGCACGTGGGAACATTAGGCTCGGCAATCGGGGTCTAAAGAGAGCCTCTTTCGAGCACGGTCGAGCCCATCAAGTCAAACCCTTCAAAACCTTTTGACACGATCAGATTGCATCTTCCTTTTCTTTGGGGACAAAAAGAAAAGTCAAATTTTGCTTTCCAAAGCTTGGTTTTACGCATACGGTGGAGAGAAGGCACTTGAAAAATTTGTAAGCAAAATGGGCAAAGGAGAAAGAATGGATACAATCGAAGCAAGGAATCCTTAATATGACCACGGGTCAAAAGATTACCCAAAAGTACTTGACCTTTGGGGGGCTTTTTACAAAAAGGGGTCTAAAATTTTTAATTTTTACAAATTTGGGTTTTCAAAAAAAAAAATACCAAAACGGGGCTTGTTCGGCACTTTAAGTGCCGAACGGGAGCTAGTTCGGCTCTTGAAGAGCCGAACAGCCTTGTTCGGCTCTTCAAGAGCCGAACAAGGGAAGGGGGGGTGGGTGGGGGGGGGGTAGGGGGGGTTTTTGATTAGGATTTTTTTTTTATAGATATTTTATAAATATGAATATTGTATTTAAAATTATAAAAATATCTAAAAATTATTTTTTAACCCAAATTGGGTTTCTCAGGCTTAGGTAAAGCTTTCAAATATGATTTTTCAATTTTATATTTTTTTATTTTCTAATAATTTTCTTTAAAAACTTGATTAAGAAAATCAAGAAAAATGAAAATATTAAAAAATCAACTTTGGAGACCTTGGCCAACCATAGGGAACCATTTTTGAAAAAAAATAAATTATCATATCTTTCGCATTTTTAGTATTTTTCTGAAAATATAAAAATACTTCAAAATTAATAAAAAAAAATAGCATTTGAGGGCAAAAAAAGTGTTCGCGAAAAAAAAAGTCAGTATTTTAAATGGAAAGGTATTTAAAATAAAATATTGGCAATCTTTCTGTATTTTTTAGGCCACGAAATCTATTTTTTTTTATTTTTGGATATTTTGTTATTATGGATAAATTTGTAAAAATTACGAAAATTTAAAAAAATTATTTTTCTTCCAAATTGGATCCTCAGGCTTCACTAAAGCTTCTAAATATGAATTTTTGGCAATTATAGATTTGTTGTTATAGATATTCTATTAATTATCTTAAAAAAACTTGATTAAGAAAATCAAGAAAAAATGAGAAAATTGAAATATCAATTTTGGAGACCTTGGCCAAGAATAGGGAACCATCTTTGCACAAGAAATATATTTTCATATTTTTGCGCGTTTTTAGTATTTTTCTGAAAATAGAAAAATACTTCAAAATTAATTAAAAATAGCATTTTAGGGCAAAAAAAGTGTTCACGAAAAAAATAGTCAGTATTTTAAATGGTCCAACATGGAAAGGTTTTTAAAATAAAATATTGGCAATTTTTTCTTAATTTTTAGGCCACAAAATCTAATTTTTTATTTTCGAATATTTTGTTATTATAGATAAATTTGTAAAAATTACGAATATTTGAAAAAGTTATTTTTCTTCCAATTTGAAGAGCCGAACACTTCCTGCCGCACAAGGGGGGCCTTCCCCTTTATTTTCAACGAGAGGGGGGCCTCTCCCCCTTCTCCCCCCGCCCCATTTTCAACGAGAGGGGGGCCTCCCCCCATCCCCTCCCTTTATTTTTAACGAATTAGACCCCTCCCCCTCTTACTTTTTTCAGAAAACTAGAGGGGGCTCCCCCCACCTCCTCCTCCAGTTTTGGCAAGTGCCAAATTAGAGAGGTCCCCTACCAAATTTTTGACCGTCTCCTCGTCTTTTTCCACGGCCCCCCCTCTGCTCCTTCTTTTCCGCACGTTATCTCTGCCCTTTTCACGCGGCAAAGATTCGTCTCTATAATGAAAATTTTTTTTATATAAGAATCGCTTAAAGAGCGAGATCTGAAGAAACTTTGAAGAAAGAGAAACGGAGAACGTATCGAGAGAAAACAGAGAGAAGCCGAACGTGACGACTATCTTTGCTGCCACGGCGAGGACAGAAAATCTGCATTCGTGGGAGTAACTCCGGCGAAAGATATGGTACGGAAACTCTGGCCGTCTCTCTTCTTTCTTCTTTCTCCTCGGTTGGCCAAGCTCCAACCATTCCTTTTTTTTTAATTCCTCGATCGCTGTTTTTCACAAAGATCGTGATTTTCTCTTCCATTTTATTAGAATTAGCTTGATCGATTTTAAAGACTGCACATTTTAAATGCCAAAAAATCCAAATAAGGTTCAAAGTCTACGCTGATTTTAAATTCTTGCAGGCGACTGTTTGCCTACATTGTGGGGACCGTGGCTTTGAAGAAATTTTGATCTATTGTGATGGCTGCAAGAAATATGCCGTTCATCGGTAAGATCGCCATCGCACCCTTGCGCTCGTGTGCATGATGCAAGTGAATGCTCACCGTTAGAAATCTTGACTGTCCGCCTTTTTTCTCATTTTTTTTTCAGCTACTGCCTAGAAACAGTAATTTTCCATGGCGACGTTCTTTGGTTTTGCGAGGATTGTCAACCCGAGATTGGAAAGGCCGATACGAATGGGGAAGGTTGTACTCTCATGGGGAGCAAGAAGAAGAGGAGGACTAAGAACTGGAAGTGGACAAGGGTGAAGAATGGAAGAAAGAAGAAAATAGTCAAGGATGAGGAAAGAGAGACATCCAACTGTTTCAAAAATTTAAACTATTAGATGAATGTGACGTTTAATATTTAATTACTCCAACAGCATGAATAGTATTTGTTGTAAAAATTAACATCAAAGAGGTTCAAAGCTAAAACAAAAAATTCGATTTGTGTCTTCTTGGATAAAATGATAAAGACATATTTTCAATTTTCAATTGGATTCAATATGATGGACGGTCAAGTGGAAATCGTACTAAACATAGAGCTTAATTCCATTGAGGATATAAAGATATAAAGTGAAAGCTCGATAATTTGTCATTTTCGAAGGAATAAGGTGTTATTGTCCATGGAGTTGCCAAGCCTGAGGATCCAAATTGGAAGAAAAATAATTTTTTCAAATATTCGTAATTTTTACAAATTTATCCATAACAACAAAATATCCGAAAATAAAAAAAATAGATTTTGTGGCCTAAAAATTAAGAAAAAATTGCCAATATTTTATTTAAAAAACCTTTCCATGTTGGACCATTTAAAATACTGACTATTTTTTTCGTGAACACTTTTTTTTCCCTAAAATGCTATTTTTAATTAATTTTGAAGTATTTTTCTATTTTCAGAAAAATACTAAAAACGCGCAAAAATATGAAAATATATTTCTAGTGCAAAGATGGTTCCCTATTCTTGGCCAAGGTCTCCAAAATTGATATTTCAATTTTCTCATTTTTTCTTGATTTTCTTAATCAAGTTTTTTTAAGATAATTAATAGAATATCTATAACAACAAATCTATAATTGCCAAAAATTCATATTCAGAAGCTTTAGTGAAGCCTGAGGATCCAATTTGGAAGAAAAATAATTTTTTAAATTTTCGTAATTTTTACAAATTTATCCATAATAACAAAATATCCAAAAATAAAAAAAATAGATTTCGTGGCCTAAAAAATACAGAAAGATTGCCAATATTTTATTTTAAATACCTTTCCATTTAAAATACTGACTTTTTTTTTCGTGAACACTTTTTTTGCCCTCAAATGCTATTTTTTTTATTAATTTTGAAGTATTTTTATATTTTCAGAAAAATACTAAAAATGCGAAAGATATGATAATTTATTTTTTTTCAAAAATGGTTCCCTATGGTTGGCCAAGGTCTCCAAAGTTGATTTTTTAATATTTTCATTTTTCTTGATTTTCTTAATCAAGTTTTTAAAGAAAATTATTAGAAAATAAAAAAATATAAAATTGAAAAATCATATTTGAAAGCTTTACCTAAGCCTGAGAAACCCAATTTGGGTTAAAAAATAATTTTTAGATATTTTTATAATTTTAAATACAATATTCATATTTATAAAATATCTATAAAAAAAAAATCCTAATCAAAAACCCCCCCTACCCCCCCCCTTCCCTTGTTCGGCTCTTGAAGAGCCGAACAAGGCTGTTCGGCTCTTCAAGAGCCGAACTAGCTCCCGTTCGGCACTTGAAGTGCCGAACAAGCCCCGTTTTGGTATTTTTTTTTTTGAAAACCCAAATTTGTAAAAATTAAAATTTTTAGAACCCTTTTTGTAAAAAGCCCACCTTTGGGTTGGCGGGTCATTGCCAAATAATATGAAAGTCGAACTTGGAGCCTCCTGCTCTTATACTATGTGAAATCTTGGGGACCATTGCCAATTGTGCTAACTATTTTATAAGTTTAAATTGTAAGATAAATGTGTAATTTAATAATTTAATACATGCCCAAGCCAATGAATTGGCAACTAACGAAAGAACCCACGATTTTCAATGAAACCAGCTCCTGGGACGGACTGACTCTCACATTCAAAGTTTGACTTCTCTTTTGGAGGACATATTTGGTCACTGCCTCGAGTTAAAAGAGGTGTTACTTTGAGCTTATTCTAATCAACGCACAAAGTTTGAACACGATTGATAAGAAAGGTTTCGATTTGCATTCCACACATCACATGAGAATCAATCAGATTAAAGTCCCATCTTCCTTAAATCCCGAGAATCGCCTTAACAGCTAAGGATGCATATCTTCGTTTTTGTATGGATACACACGATGTAAAAAAAACATAGAACATCACCGTATCGTCCTCGATTTAATCTATACATTAATCATCGAATGGTGATGATAATCGTTATTGGAGTGTGGTTCATACTCCCATACAATAGAAAAACCCGCAATGAGAAATTCGAAATGCTAATGATAGTAAATTCTCTACTGAGCGTAATTCTAGTTTAAGGGTGAATCGGAATAAAATCTCGTATTTCAATTTCTCTTTTTCGTGTCATGTTTTATTTCAACTTAATTATGTATCAATCCTAACAATCATAGGATGCAATGAGCAGTGAACTTAGGAGGATATTAGATGTATCCAACTGAAACATCCATCTTCTAAAAGTTAAATGTGAAAATGATCTTATCTTTTTGCCAGAGAGAGAGAGAGAGAGAGAGAGAGACTACATATCTACTGCCTGAGTTTTGCTTTTGTGAAAAGACGCGATGGGAATTTTAGGGAAACCGATAAGGGAGAAACCTAGAAAGGAGCACGAGCGTGCATGCGTGTCTATCAAGAAAAAGAAGGTGATATTATTTGATTTTTACCATCTTGTCGATATCCTCTTCATCTTTTTCAAACAACCTTTAGATGCTTTCGACAAATTTATCAACTTTTTTTTTTTTACTGTTGAATCTGGAGGACCTACTTTGACCTAAAATTCCCTACTTTTTAGATCTTCTTCTTCTTCGTCGTTTTTTTTTTTTTTGGTTAAAGTGAGCCAACAGGTATCGTACGTAAAAGGCAAGATTGTTTCCATACTCCCAAGTTCTTGAATTTTCACTACTCCACAAATCATATCGAGACGTGTTAAATGCTGCCTGAACTCTACTATTACATAGTAAAAAAAGGAAAAAAAGAAAATGCGGACATTTTCTTGTTGGTAAATTTGAGTATTTGTAACTACATGTTAAAAGATTGCTCGAAGAAAATGTGACTGGTGACTACTTTCACATAAAATATTGGCAACTTATTAGAGGGCACACAGCGACATTTCTACTTTAGAAATTGATTTTTGATCGGAAGCCGATTTTTCTACTTCTACTCAGAAGTAGAAGCTGCTTCTACTCTAAATGTTAATTCCTGATCAGATAAATTCATTTGATAAAGGTTGAAAATTTCTACTTCTGAAATGTTATTAATATAAAATCTTTTATGAAAAATTCTTGTAGGCGGCTGAAAAAATTCTACATTATTTTAAAATTTATTTAAAAATAAATTTATTATAAAAATAGTATTTGCCTTTTAAAAATAAAAAAAAATATTATTTATTTTTTACTTTGGCGGCGGGAGACGGCAACTCGAGGGCGGCGTTGGGCGAGACGTGGTCAACAATTGACGATGGGGCGCGACGGTGGTCGATAGTTGGAGGTGGTCAGCGGTTGGTGGCAAGTGGCAACGGTTGTGGGCGGTGTTTGATGGTTGGCGGTGGTTGCGAGATGTGATGGGAGGCAGCCAGTGGAGGTCAGCGGTGGTTGGCGATCGGTGGGTGGCGACCAACAGATGTCTACGAAGGGTGGTGACGGGCGATGATTAGCAATGGTTGCGGGCGGTGGTTGATGGAGGTTGGCAGCAGCTGGTGGTGGTTAGTGGCACCAATGGTCCGTCGTTGGCAGTAGGGGCCAATAGGTAGTAGTGGTGGGCGGCGACAGGCAATGGTTAGCTGTGGGTGTCGTCGTCGAAGGTAGGTCGTTGGTGAAGGTAGGTGTGGTGGAAAAGAGTGTGAAGGTGTAATGAAAAAAGGGTGAGGCAAGAAACATTTCTTAGTGAAGGAGTAATTTTTTTTAACTTCTCAAATTGGGAAAAAAAAAACCACTTCAAAAGTGAAAATACACTTTAGAAGTAGAAATTTCTTTCCAAGGTAAAAATTTTTACTAAATAAATTTCTGCTTCAGAAGTTAAATTACCAAATAAATTTTTACTTCAGAAACTCTTTTGAAGTAGAAATCCACTTTCAAAAATATTACCATGCCCACCTTTACAAATGCATTAATAAAATTAACAATTCTTGTTGATACTAACTTTTCGATAACATTTCTACCAAAATCTTTTCAATATGTTAACACTTGTATAAAATTACTGGTGCAAATTAGAGTAACTTATTAACATTTGATAGTTTAAATCACCAACATTACAAAAGAAGTCATAAATATATTTTAATTATGTCAATGTAGTCATAAACCTTTTTCATTTGAGTTGATTCAATTCTTCTTATCAATTTTGACTGAAAATTACTTATGTGGACGCCGACAATCCTACATGGTGTCATTGGCATTGACATGGACAATTTTATAAATGTTTTTGGGATAAGTGCGTTGGAAGTCTTAAAACTTGTCATGAAATGCAATCGAGTCTTCAAAATTTTAAAAAGTGCAATTAAGTCCCAAAATTTATCAAAAAACTCAATTGAATCCCAAAACTTTCAAAAAAGTACATTCAAATCCTAAAACTTATTAAATTAGTGAATTCAAGTCTTTCTTAGGATTCGATTTCATTTTCATGACAAACTTAGTACTTGCACGTTTTGAAAGCTTTAGGATTTTATTACACTTTTCTAACAAGTTTCGAGACTTCCAACACACTTATCCCATCTTTTTAAAAATTATGATTTTATGATATTTTTCTCTTTTTATTTTATTTTATTCTTTTTCATTCTAGCCAGCAAGGTCGACCTCACCAAGGCTAGGCTATTTTAGAGGAAAATTATCCAAAATATCCTAAATCTATTGCACTTTTACGAATTAAGTCCTAAATTTTTTTAATTTTTTCAAATTGAATCTTAACCTTTTTCATATCTTGTCAATTAAGTTCATTCGACGGAAATTCACTAGAAATCGATGCCAGTCCTCCTACATAGCATAGTCGGCGCTAATGTGAATAATTTTTAATAATATTTACATATTTGTTCCTTTATTTTATTTTACTTTATTTGTTTATTTTACATATCTAGCTGAAGACCCTTGCCAAGATTTAAGCGAGAGCTTGATGCCCTCACTGTGGCTATCGAGGGCCGTGACGGCGTCGGCCAAACTAGGCGATCACAATTGTACAAAAAAACAAAGAAAAGAATAAAGAATTCTCATAATTATTAATATACGATTAAAAGTTATTCATGTCAATACCAGCCGCGCTGCATAGGATGGCCGAAGTCCTTGTCAGAGGTTTCCAGCTAAAATTGGTTGAATGGACTCAATTGACAAAACGTGAAAAGATTTAAGACACGATTGATAAAATTAAAAGGTTTGAGATTACATTGGCAAAAGTACAGTTTAAGACTTTTTGGATAATTTTCCCACTATTTTCAGACTTTCAATTATAAGCTCTTGAATCTTGACCAACCCCTAATGTTACAACTACTATTTTATTCATGATGGAAGCTGCTAACTTGATAGTTTGACAGCACTGTCAATTATTTTGACTACATGATTTTTCAATCAATGAGTGTTTTATACAAAATACGTGGTGACAGTATGTAGATTTACGGTTGAAATTATACTATCATTGATAGTAGTGTTGGAAAAGCATTTACCATTTACGATGAACAAAGACAAGACGCACATTTTTTCCACGAAGATGCGAAAACGTGTTCGAATATTGTCTCAATTCGGTTGAAAAAGACACCTCTCTCTCTCTCTCGAATGCAGATCATCCCAAAAGAAATTTAATACGGCGGTGGCAAGCGATCGGTAGGTATGGACAAGGGCATCTTTCGGGTAACATTCTGTGGATTGCATCCAGTTGGGCCACTCATTTTGCGTTCTAACACTAACCAATTACCTTCAATCTGAAGTGACAATCGGATTGAAACGAGACTCTACACAGCATCATCTTCCCCTATTAAGCATGATCTATTGGCCAGCCTCGCGATTCAATTTCTGTGAGGAATTCTCGAGCTCGAAAGCTTTCCGAATGATTCATTGAAATTGCCTGTTTACGAGCTCAACACTGACTTGAAAGTCATCAAATGCGCCAAGTCGGTTCAACTTCTTCGGTTGGAAACAAATGATTTCGACTTTTTATATCGATTTGTTTTTTTGTGCTGTCTTTTTTTATCTCGGACCGACTCGACTCGACTCGATTCGACTCAGACACCCGAAAACAGGTTCTCTCCATTCTCATTCATTTGTTATTGAGCTTGATTGATTGCTATAGGAACCAACATATTTCCACACCCGCAAGAGCACGGGTGTTGGCCTTGTCGCCAAAAGTTGACGAGAGGAGAGCCAGAGCCTGCGTCTTCCTTGGAGTCACATGCGTGCCCAATCAATGCACATCCATTGAATTCCAAATGTCGTTGGCCTTGTCGCCAAAAACTTCAATATACCTCCAAATGTTTTTCACTATAGATGGGTCCACGAGGAGAAAACAGTAGCTAAGATGGTTTTTTCCCCGCTTATTGAGGAAACCATTTATATACCCCCAAGATTTGCTTTCTTCTTTTGCTCCTCATAGAACCTATTTAATTGTAAATATATACGAAAAGCCTTAGATTCCTAACATATGTGCGTGTGGAAGAACGTGTTGATTTTTCGTTTGATTCAAAGTCATAAGCTTTGAGAAAAAATTATCAAAAAAATCCTTAATCTATTGCAATTATGCCAATTCAGTCATTAATTTTTTTTTTGTATCAATTCAGTTCTTTTGGCCAATTTTCACCGAAAATCACTAATGTGGCACTGTCGGCGTTGACCTGGTCAATTTTTTTAATAATATTTTAATATTTTCTATTGTTTATTTTTACTTTGTTTTCTTGTTCTTGTTCTTGTTCTTGTTCTTCTTCAAGCTAGCTGCCGAGCTTGGCGTGGTCGTGCCTCATCGTCCCTCGCCCCGCTTCGCCGACGTTGGGCAAGGTTTGAGTTGTGAATGATTTGCAAGTTCCTGGGCAAAGCACTAGACATAATAAGCGCCAGCGAGGTCGAAGAGATGAGGGCCTTCATCAAACTAATCCCAATTTTCATAAGCACGATCCTGATGAACTGTTGCCTAGCTTAACCGCAAACCTTCTCCATTGAGCAAGAAAGAAGAAGAGGGGAAAATAGTAATTAAAAATATATTAAAATAATATTAAAAATTGGTCACGTTGGTGTCGATCGGGTTATGTCACCAATTTTTAGTTAAAATTGATCGAAATGACTGAATTGACACAAATGCAAAAAGTTTATGACTGAATTAGCACGAATACAAAAGATTTAAGATTGAATTGATCAATTTTTTTTAAGACTAAATTGACACAGCTATAATAGATTTAAGATATTTTTGGTAATTTTTCTCAAGCGTTGTTGTTATAGCGATAAAATGGCGGCTTTTTAAGTAGATTGATTTGAAAAGTGAAATTCATAATGCAAATTTCCTTTTTAAGATGTATAAAGAAAATGAAAATTACGTGTACGGAGAACAAATAAAAATTAGCATATGATGAGGAGGAAAAGGAGCGAATGACAAGGTGATGTTACTTCTCTTGCATTTATTCCCCACAAGGAATTTTGAGCCGCTCTGATTAGAAAGATAAGACAGCTTTGCTCAACTTTGACGAGGGAAGATCGCGACCAAGACTATCGATGCATGGCCTAGCGATTAAAAATAAAATATTGGTTTAATTCCTGATCCACTAAAGATTTTCCAACAAATCCTCGTACAGTAGCGACCGTGATTCAAGATAACATTTCATATGGGACATCTATAGAATCTAATGCAGACCATACGAGGCCTAGATACTAAAGTTAAATTGCACCATGTTTGATAGAATCTAAGGTAGATATTGATTGTCCATGAAAAAATCGAAAACCGAGAAGATTTGAGGGCGACTATTGAGGGAAAATATTGAGATAGATTCATAAGACGGTGGATATAATTGTTAAAGTCATACATCATGTGATCGTAGTCCATATCTACAAGAATAAAGTGAAACTTGACAAACCCTAGCTGGTCACTTTTTCCATGCGGTCAGCAACAGGACAATGCAAAATATCTCGGTTCGATGTAAAGGCGAAAGGGACGTACGAGACAGTGTTCCTAAAACTCTGCTGCTCCTCGTATCTACGATGAAGCGATGTTCCCCCGTACATTTTTATATTGTAACTGATTGACTGATTGTGTCTATCGTACGATCTACGGAATGGGATCGTATAAATCGTTCTTGTTTATGAAATAGGCGACATTCCTCGTGGATGGTGGAGCTAAAAGCAGAATGTGAATAGGATTGTAAAGCGAACCTTGGAAAGAGGGGTTAAATCTTTCTATGCTCTTTAGGGTCTCGCGCTCGAGGAGCAAAAGAGGCTTCAATGCTTTATTAATGTGAGCTAAGGATATGATTATCTGCTTAGCTCTGGGTATATCTTGGTTTGCTCAATTTTTTTTTGTTTGTTTGGATCTCAAGGCATTTGCCTTTTTCCATGATCCCTTTTTGGAAGGAGAAAGAGCGTACGTATTCACAGTGTATTGTTTAAAAGAAATAAAGTACAAATCATGCACATCTACATGATAAAGCTTTTAATATAACCGTCTTCTTGTTTAATCTAAAATGATATGACAATCGAGAGAACATGTATATTCGAGATTAAACCTTTTATGATACTATAGGTCTTCTTTCAACCATTCGTTCACCCTGATATGTGACATGTCTGTTCACACCACCTGGACCGTCAGAGAAAGATGTATAACGAAAAAAAAAATATCCATACCGAATTTCGCTATGAATGAAATTTCAGTTCTCAAATTTTAGTGATCTAACGGCAATAATACATCGTTATCATTATTGGAAGCTTGACACGCGCGGAAGCTTGTTAAGTGACTAATTCTCAAACACTTATATCACTCGTTCAACGGTGACAGTGATGTAAAGCTTTTCTGTACTGTTAACATATCGAATAAATGTTTTATATAAGGTAAAGTGCATTGTTTTGTGCGGGTTTTGGCTTGAATATCGGGGTCCTCCCATTCCATGAAAAGATTGTGGAGGATACGATCCGAATGAAATTTTAGTACTAGCACGACCCAATGGTCACTAAGAATGTAGAATTTCAAGAAAAGCACACTTAGGGAAAGGACAGGTTATTCTAAACATGTATGCTTTAATTAATCTAAACCTACTCTAATCACTCTATTAAGTATCTAGCTTATACTAATAGGCCCCATTTTCCCCCGACAGACAGGAGTGTGCCTCACCACAAGTTGTTTCTTGATGCTGTCTCTCTCTCTTTCTCTTTTTTGTTTTTTTAAGTCGTGAAACTTGCTCAAATATCTTGATGAAATCCTATTTATTGAGTGACCCTTATGGACATCCGTACCTTATGTTTGGCCGATGAAAAACAAAAAAGAAAAAAACCCTATATTATAATTAGCAACATCAAATTTCTACCTACATATGCAAAGATAATTCAAATTTTGACAAATTTTCCTTGAACATGATACCCAAATTAGGGAATGAACATAAATAAGATCATGATAGTTTTTATTTTCTTCAGCGGGACAAAGATGTACGACATGGCTTCATGACCCGGATAAACGGAAGATGATTTCGCTGCCGCCTGCCGGTGGACATCCTTGCCAATTTTCACATGTCCTTTACTGTTTCATGCGAGAACCAAAGTTCGTGCATCATTATCATCTTTCCATATTCATCTGTTCCCTCTTGCTTTTGCCGAATTATTTTTCGGCTTTAAACTAAGGTCTGAGGAATTGTTGGGTCCACGGAATGTCCGTCGTTGGGGGGGACAAGCGAAATACAAGAGCTAATTTTTATTGTAATTTTGACGTCGTCCCCACCCCAGAAGGTCGTCATCATTTCGTTTCAATACATCGAGGTTTTCATTCATGTGTGCACTGAAAAGTGAAGGCCCTAGATCCGGAAATTAATGAATTCGGTACTATCTTTTGGAGATACTGCCGACACAAGTTAGGCAGCTCCCGGCATCCGCGTCCATCAACTCCCATTCCAAATTTTTACTATTACATACGATGATTTTGCTGGAAGAGATATCAACTTCGGAACACTTATGCGGACAGCACCACCTAGGCCACCGTGATGGTCTTGTGCAGTCGGTGGTTCGACCGTTCGTCGTGACGGTGGGGCCTTGAAGATTTCTATAGTAAAAGTGTTGCCATGAGCGCCTTAATTAGGAAATACCAAAAAAAAAGTATGCTATTGATAACTGCACATAAGTAACTTTAATTTTTCCAGCCTCTCGTTTTAAGGGAGAAATATATTTATGTATTTTGTGGTAAGAAATAAATCAAGTCAAGCACTTTAAATATTCCCCGCGTGACCTAATACTTTGTCGAGAAAAGAGGGAGGGATAGGCATAGCTATCGCTCACTCAGCCGGAGAGGCAGACAAAGCCAAATCCGACCTGTAAACATTTGTTTTTTTCTTTTTTTTTTTGTTTATTTCGTTCTTCCATAAAGTGATGCCTGCAGAATCCAGGCATAAATCTTCCACAGTGAAGGAAAGACAACCTTATATTATGTAATGAATAGTGTTAGAATAATCACACCTACGAATTACATATTACAGAGGCTTCGCTAAGCAAAGACGACAGAGCAAACCTTAAGAAAAACCGTCTCCACATAACATACATAGCTCCAGTCTCCAGATCCTCTCTTCCAGTTCTAACCACCGCCGTTCAGTATGGGGAGTCACGTTCCCGTCAACGACGCCGTTTTGGTCGTTCCGTCCGAGCCCACTCCTTCTAAGATCCTCCCTCTCTCGGCCCTTGATTCGCAGCTCTTCCTCGGCTTCACCATCGAGTACCTCCTCCTCTACAAGCCTCGCCCTGGGTTGGATCGCGGTCACGTGACGGCCCGCCTGAAGGGCGCGCTCGCCAAAGCCTTGGTTCCGTATTACCCGCTCGCGGGCCGGGTCAAGGCCAAGCCGGATGGCTCGAGGCTCGAAGTGCTGTGCCGGGCGCAAGGGGCGCTTTTCATTGAGGCCGTGGCTGACCACGTCGTGATCGGCGACTTCGAGCGGCCCCCGAAGCATGTGACGGAGTGGCGGGGGCTCCTGTCGCTCCACGTGGCGGACGTGCTCAAGGAGGCTCCACCACTCGTTGTCCAGCTAACGTGGCTCAGGGACGGGGCCGCGGCGCTAGCCGTCGGGATCAAGCACTGCCTGTGCGACGGCATCGGGAGTGCCGAGTTCCTCAACTCGTTTGCCGATTTGGCCAAACTCAGAGGAGTCGCCCTCAGGCTCAAGCCAAAGCCCAAGGCTAAGACTGTTTGGGATCGCCACCTCATGGACCCGTCAATGCCGCCGCGTCTCCCTTGCGGCGGCGTGCACGGCTCGGGAGGGCAAACTCACCCCGAGTTCAGCCGAGTTCCGGACCTCTGCAGCTTCACATCTCGCTTCACCAATGAAAGTCTCATCCCGACCTCGATCACCTTCGACCGAGCCTCTCTCGACGAGCTCAAAAGGCTTGCCTCATCCACGTGTCGACGCAGCGACTCACCATTCACGTCGTTCGAAGTGGTCACGGCTCATATATGGAGAAGCTGGACAAGATCGCTAAACCTGCCTCCGAATCAGACGCTAAAGCTTCTCTTCAGCGTGAATATTCGAAACCGAGTGAGGCCGAGCCTTCCAAGTGGGTACTACGGCAACGCGTTCGTTCTCGCATGCGCGCAGGCCAGCTCCAAAGACGTCGTAGAGAAGGGTCTAGGGTTCGCGACGATGCTGGTAAAGAGAGCGAAAGACAGGGTGGACGACGAGTACGTGAGGACGGTGGTGGAGACTGTGAGCGAGTCGAGGGCATGTCCTGACTCAGTGGGGGTCCTCATAGTGTCGCAGTGGTCGAGGCTCGGACTGGACAGGGTTGACTTCGGGATGGGAAGACCGATCAACGTGGGGCCCGTCTGCTGCGACCGGTACTGCTTGCTCCTCCCGGTGCACGACAGGAGCGATGCCGTGAAGGTGATGGTGGCGCTTCCCGCGAGCGCCGCCGAGAGATATGAATGCTTGGTCAGGAGCCCATGCACGTGAATGCATAGTCCATCCTGGCCCGGCCCGTTGACTTTTCAAAGATTAGGCTAACATGAATTTCCCTTCTCTAGATCTTACTTTTAACATTGTCGGCTCAGAAAACATCTCAGGCTTAGACCCTTTTTATGTGTTGAATGTCTTGATCCTCAATTTCAGTAACTTTCAATCTATTTGTCAATAGGCAAGCATATGGTGAGTGATTAAGGCCATTATCATCGTATACAATTCAACGGAATCAATTACCTAATAAGAAGATCCAGTTATATAAAATATATAATAATGTACAGCTTTATTTAACATAATCAAAATAGAAACTACATAAGTTGTGAGACGCTACCAATTCGAAGTGGTGAGACTCCTGGATCCGTGCAAATGATATCGCGACACAGCTTCGCGCGGTGGAAGGTGACCTTGGAAATTCCTTCCCGTCGACTTGGGAACCATGGGATGAGCTCTTTTGCTCTTTTATCTTTTGGCTGAATGCGGTGGCCACCGTCCAATCATACTGCCCTCTTTTAGTCCCTTTAGCCAACATCCACTTTTTATCGAGAGACGTGGAATCCACTGAGGGGGATTAAATGTTCGATGGGATCGATGATCACGGAGCATGTCCAAGAATCGAAAACCCTTCAGAGGATGTTGATGAGGCCCGAAGATTGGATCTGCAGTGGCTGTTCAACATCAAACGCCAGAGATGCGACGTCGCTTAGGCATTGGAGAGTTGATTCTAGGGCATGATCTCCTAATCTTACCATTATTTATTCACAAGGTCAAAGCACATCGATTGGACAAGAGTGGTTGCATTACTTGCTCCTGGGGAATGACGGTTCGGGAATGTCCTAGTCTCAATCTCGATGCCCTAATCTCTGTCTGACTAGGTCGAGATTCTGATGCGCAAGAGTTGACTACGACTCTCCCCCACCCGGGAAAGAATGCTAGCTTTCTTGACTACCCAAAAGTCAACGGCCATTAGTCGCCCGAAGAGTTTGACTCGGAGTTGGACCAGGGCCTCGGGCCTTTCAGAACTTATTTTGCTTGGACTTGAGCCCATGTCCTCTTAGGATCATTCGTAATTCTTAGGTTGAAGTTTAGCGTGTGGTCTGAACTCGCAATAGAAGAGCTAATTTGCTCGGATTACGTACAATAGGAGAGAAAAGTAGGGGTGAGCGCGGTTTCAAGTTCCAAGATATGCAGAATAGATTTCAGATTTCAAAAATTGAAAAACCTGTTCCGATGAGTAGGTTCCTCGTAGGTGGAGCCTGTAACTTGTAACAAGTTTTTGTATTTCTCTTTATCTATGTCTTCACGCGACCTTGTGATATCCTGTGACATTCGATGATGAGTGTGTAATTTGGAACCACCTGTCTAAGCTTTCACTTTCAGTGATATTTATGATTAAGACTTTTACTTTATCGATATTTCATATTTATTCGTGTGTCTAAATACAAGTTATAATAAGTGTTTATAGCAACAAATGATGATCATTAAAAGTGATGATTCATTGTAATTGTTCAATTAGGAATATAGGAGGGATCTGTGACAGAGTGAGTTTCAGGTTTCACAAAAAAGGAATCTATTTCGATGAGTAGGTTTCAGATTTCAGATGGAACTTGGAACTGCTCGCTTTTAGGAAAAAGTACTAAAAAAGTTTTAAACATATTATATTTGTACCAATTTAATTTTAAACATTTCAACTGTGTCAATTTAGTTCAAAGCTTTTCATATTTTGCTAATTGAGTCTATGTAACCAATATAAGTCGAAAATCATTATATGGGTGCTGGAGGATCGACAAGACATGGCCAATGCGGATGCGGATGTATATTTTTTTAACCCAACAACAAATCATGAAAATCTTTCGAACTAAATTGGCGTAATTGAAAAGTTTATGATAGAATTGGCACAAGTGCAATAGAGTTAATATTTTTTTTTTTGTACTTTTCCTTGCAATAAGTTTCACCAAGTTCTCATCAAATAGTGTTAGGCTACTGGCAATTCTTAGCTCTTTCATCAATTATAGCAAGATCCGGTGGAGCACATTCTCCCTCTTTCGCATATCCTCACTATCCGCCTTTGACTCTACTTGCTTCTGACTCCCTATGAGCCGTTTCAAATCATTAAGGTTTATGATTGCTTTAATGTTTAATATGTAGATGATCATACCGTAAGATAGAACAAAAGAGACGGATGCATACTTGCCCACAAGGTAAGGTAAAGAAACATCTTCTTCATCAAGTAACGTAAAAGTAATGTCATCTTCTTGGGGATTGGTAGAGCGGTACAGCAACTGAGATCAAATCAAGAAACACGAGATCTCGAGTTGGATCTCTACTCAGTAATATATTTCGAACCCGTTACTATAGCTTAGGTCAAGCAAGCAACAGGGCCATGGTTATGCTCATCAATGACAGCTCTGGTCGGTCCAGAATCGAGGAAATACATGAATGCTATTATACTATGTAAGAAGAACGTCAATAAATTTCTTTTTTCCTTTTGGGCCATGACGGACCTGGCCCACATACATAATAAGATATTGTTTCATGATATTCTGCCTACTACCTTGAAATTTTAAGGACGTGGTTTTGTGATGCCGGGATTGTCTTTTTTCCCCAAGATAATTAAAATGAAATGTAATACTAAATCGAGTACTTCACACAAATGCAAGGTATATAAAATAGATGTTAGAGGAAGTTAATATCGTTTAATTAGGTGGGATATGTGGCTCCCCTGTAACCCTACACATTTCTCCCAACTGGTTTTTGTATTCCACAAGTGTGAGTCTGTGTGTGTGTGTCTATATATATATATATATATAAAGTTGCTCTAGTGGTCCAATTTTGCTGCATGCATTAGGTGTTTGCGAGTTCCGACGAGCGGGCTGCAAGTCGGCGGCTTTTCTGCTCCATACATGTACAGGGTCATCATCATACGTCCAAGATCCAATATATAATATAGCAAATTATACCCGTCTAGGTACCACGGGAAAATTGCCGAAAACATCGTCATTTTATTATATTTATATCAATTCAATTTTAATTTTTTTTAATTTAATCCTAAATCTTTTATATTTGTACCTACACAACCCATCATACCAATTCTATCAAAAATTCGCAGACGTAGACGCTAACAATCCCCTACGTGGCGCCGTCAACGCTGATGTAGATAAATTTTTTTTATGATTTTTTAAAATTTCATGATATTTTAATGATGTTTTTTTTCATTTTATTTTATTTTTTTTTTCCTTGTGACCAATGATATTGTTGATGATCCTCACCAGTCATGAGAGGCTCGACCTCGCCGTCCCAAGGGTCGGGCTAGCAAGGGTCGACCTTGCCAGATCTAGCGAGGGTAGAGCCTTGGCCAACGACAGCAAAGTAATACCATTAATCCATCACATATTTATTTGAAGTTGAGAAACAAATTATAGTCTTACTCGGACATCGGTCATCCCTTCGATCCGGTCCTCTCTGCGTCGCTCGAACGATCTCAATAATTGACAATCATCCCCCTTTTTTTTTCGCACAATTTATGTACACAACGATGTTTGCAAGTAATGTTTTAAGACCATGGTGAGCAAACGTTTCGGGCTTACAACCCAGTTATCGGCAAAAGTAGGACAAACCTCCTTCTCTGTCTCCGGCTGTTTTCGGCCCCGCGCGAGGATGAGACACCCCTTTCCATTCTCCAAAGACCAACTGCCGCAAAACACAGCCGGAAAAAGGGGGGGAACAGGGCGAAGTTTTGGCTTTCACAGCCGCTAGTGTCTTGGAGAGATATTCAGTTTGGACATTATCGTTTAATGCTCTCGCGATTGCGATAACTTCGATCGTGTACGACGAACTCGCGATGACTTTTCGGACTCTCATATGATGCGTGTGAGTGATTGCTTCCTGGAAAGGACACATGATTGGTTTGTTTTGTCAGACCTGATGACTTTGCCCGAGGAGATTATCAAGGGAGATGGGGATGGACGCGGGACGCGATGATCATCGTGATTCCACCTTGCATCATCGTGCATCCAACGCAGGTCTTGTTCCCATAACGCTCTCACACGTAGACATCAATAAATTAATCGATCTATATAGAGTTCATAATCTCTTACCGATATGTCTAAAGCCAATGTCTTTTCCTGGCTATGATGTTTGGATTTGGATGCAGGAACAGAAGATAAGCTGGAACCGTGAATTTATTCCTTATCTTTATGTTTTTACCAAATTATATTTTTGGCAAGATGAAACTAACGATGCATTCAACGACGAAGGAAGGTTAGAAAAGTTTATCCTATCCAATTGCGGCGCCCGCCAAAAGATTATTCCTGACTTGTTCTGCCTTGCCCAACTCCCGAGGACGCGTACGACTATTTCGTCCTTTCTCGATATATTTCCCCGGAAAGCTCGACGATTTGAAACATCGGTTCGCTTATTTGTTTATTCATTCAATAAGATAATGTCTCAAATCGGTAACGAATTCTTATAATGATTACAAATTTGCATCGCGTGTACGCGAAGCGCTGCAGCTTTCGGGAATCCAATTGATTAATTCGACCTGTCTATTCACGAAATGCGGTGCAAGATGAAAATTGGATTTAGTACGGAATTCCCTTGAAATGTGTTGCTCGAGGGATAGTTTCCTCGGTTCATTTGAGTCCGACCAGCATGCAACAAAGGGAACAATAGACTATGATTGAGCATGCACAAAAATTGCTCATTGTAGTTAATTTAAAGATTTTACTAACATAACGATTTATGGGTGGTTGTGAGAGTAACAATACGTTGTGGACCATAAAAATTGAAGAAATAGGCCTCATAATAATTTTTAATCAATTAATTAATTATTTTAAAATAAGCTGTTAATCTCTGAACGTTAACATAATCGTTTCTCTTAATTTAATTTTTTCATTCAATCTTTTTTTGCTGGTCCCACTCCAATATGGTGGCTGAAACGCTCCTTTGCCTCGGGAAGACGCACGGAAAGCCATCATTGAATGCCCTCAGCCTACTTATTGGTCCAGTCATTCATAGCAAGCATCCAACTAATATCATAACTTCGAGTCGAAAAATAAAAAGAAAATAATATTCTATCTCATGTGATCTCCAGGCAGGTCACCCGATGAGCAAAACTCTGTTCTCCTGGCCGGGGGGGAAGAAACCATGTCTCTTATCCCATCGCCATGATCAATTTTCATTTATCCACTCTTATCTTTTCGAGGCTTTATGTCCAATTAATCACTAAGTCTTAATCTCATTTCTTTTTTACATAACCTACTTTTATCACGATTAATTGGATAGTTCTGTGAGAAGCATAATTTGCTTGTATTGCTCAACGTAGAGTACATATATTTATACAACATATCGCTTTACAGAAAAGGAAAAGGAAGATCTACCAAATATCTCTAACTGATTACAAAAGATATACTAGATAATATGTTAACAAAAAAACAAAAAGTAAATCCTAGAGATACACTAAATATTAGAATAACAAAATGTAATCTTTAGCAAATCTTCCGTAATATTCCCCCTCAAGTTAGCTTAGGCTTGCTGATAAGAAATTCAAATCGATTTCGACCCAGTGCCTTTGTAAAAAAGTCTGCCAATTGAAGTCCAGTGGGTACGTATTCGGTTCTAATATCAGCCGACTGTACATGTTCGCGAGCAAAGTGACAATCAATCTTGATGTACTTTTTTCTTTCATGAAACATTAGGTTTGCCGCAATGTGTAAGGCTGCTTGGTTGTCGCAATAAAGATTCATTGGTTTTGTCGTGCAATACTCCAAGAGAGACAAGTAAAGTGCATAAACAAATCAGTTCACTTGTCGCAATTGCCACAGAGCGATATTCAACTTCAGCAGAAGACCGAGAAATCACGGTCTGCTTTTTAGTTCTCCAAGACAAGCGACAACCACCGAGCATGACAAGATAACTACTAACTAACCACCGAGTGATCGAGCAACTTGCCCAATCGAAGTCACAAAACGCGGTCAAGTGAAGTGAATTTGGGATTAATAATAGAATTCTTTGTCCTAGGTTTTACTTAAGATATCGAAGAACTCGTGTAGCTGCTTCCCAGTATTGCTCTTCCGATTCTTGCATGAACCGGGAAAGTACGTGGACAGAATAACATAATTCAGACCGAGTGATAGTGAGATAAAGTAGATGTCCCACGAATCGTCAATAACGACTTGGATCTATCAAGGCAAGTCTAGTAGCTGTAGCTAATTGGTGTTGTTGCTCCATTGGAGAAGGCATTTTGATAGGATGTCAAGTATATACCTCCTCTGGCATAAAAATAACCTCGAAGTTATTAGCGTTACTTCAATTCCCAAAAAATACTTCAGTTGGCCAAAGTCCTTGATATGAAAATGGTCATCAAGGTACCGTTTGAGCGTTGCACACTGTTTTGAATTATTTCCTGCCAAGATAAGATCATTAACATATACTAACACAGTGAGATAAGTGTTGCCACGAGAATATGTGAACAATGAGTAATCTACTGATGATTGAGTAAAACCATACTCCTTCAATGCATTAGAGAATTTTGAAAACTAGTTTCAAGATGCCTGTCGAAGACCATACAAGAACTTTTATAATCAACATACGCGATTTGGGCCACTTGTCGTGAAAATTAGTGGAAGCTTCATATGAACTTCCTCATCCAAGTCGCCATAGAGAAATGCATTGTTAACGTCCATCTAATGTAACTCCCAATGTAACTACAAGAAGACAATGTATAGTGACTAGTTTAGCCACTGGCACGAAGGTTTCATGGAAGTTACACCCTCTATCTTCCATTAGCTTGATGCTTGATTTTGTAAACCCACTTGCTCCCTATGGTTCTTACCTTCTGGTAAGTTGCTAAAGTCCAAGTCTTATTATCTTCTAGTGCTTTAATTTCTGTAGCGATCGCTTCTCTCCAAAAAGGATTTTTAATAGCTTCAGTATAAATCCTAGGCTCAATATCACAATAAACAGCAACTAAAAAAATGATGTGAGGCTCAGTAAATCGTTCATAAGAAATGAACTTCTCGATGGGATAGATTGTACTTGAAGATATCGATGGAGTGGGCTAAGGAGTTGGGGTATTCATTTGGACCATATGGCACACATAATCCGGTAGATGAGATGTCTTCTTTTCAATTGTGTAGGGCGAATAGGGATTGGAATTTGGTTATATAGCAACTCATTGGGTTGCTTTTCAACTTGGATTGTTTTATCACAATCTTGTGTCACTGCTAGTTTCTTCACAAACTTGGCTTGGAACCCTTTCTTCCTCCACCTAAGGTTGATTCCACCCCTCATCAATAGGACCCGACACACAAGCTGGTGTCAAAAGAGGGAGAGAGTCTTGATCCTCATTTGTAGGTTTATGAGCAAATGGCAAATTCTCTTCATAGAAGACAATATTACGAAATACTAATAATTCTTCTATTCCAAATCAAAAGCCTTCCAACCCTTCATGCCATATGCATGTCCCAAAAACACGCATTTTCTTGTCCTTTCTTGAAATTTATCTATGTCCTTAGATGGCTTGTGAGCACAGCATAATGCACCAAAAACTCACAAATGACTACAATTTGAGGGTTTTCCAAACAAAAGTCTGAAAGGAGTTTTTCCAGATAATAACATAGTTGGAGTATAATTGATTAAATAAGCAGCCGTCAATATGTATTCACCCCAAAAACGAATTCCCAAATTTGCTTGAAAACGTAGTGCCTATGCTACATTGAGGATTTGTTGGTGTTTTCTTTCAACTCTCCTACTCTGTTGTGGCATGTAGGGAGATGATGTCTGACGCATAACTCCACTTTTGGAAGAAAAAAAAATATTTCATGGAATTAGAAAGAATTCACGGCATTGTCACTCCGTAAAATTTTAATTACTCGACCAAATTGGATTTTTACCATATGATAAAAATTAATAACGACTCTATACATCTCTAATTTTTCCTTCATCAGATATACCCATACTGCTCGACTATAATCATCGATGATGGTTAAAAAATAATATGCACCGGAGAAAGATATGGCCCCCAAATATCACAATGCAACAAATCAAAACATCCACCAACTTTATTATTACTTAAAGGAAATAAGGACTGAGTTTGTTTTGCACAACAACATACATCACACAAATCAGCCCCTTCGTTATTTATTTCAATACCAGCGATCAAATTCAAAGCTTGTCGTGATGGGTACCCCAATCTTTTATGCCAAATGTCAATGTTCAATCCCTTGATAGTTGGAAAAGCCGAATGAGTGCCCATACGTCCAAGATAATAAACCCCTCTTGAAGACTCCCCACTCCAATCGATCTCTTTGAGGGTAGGTCTAGGATGACGCATCAAGAAGAGAAGAACATTACCAAGCAATTCATATATGAACTGAATTTTTTGACAAAAATAAGATCGCACTTAAAGTTTGGGACATATAGAACATCATACAAAATAAAATTAGGGCTAAAATAAACGCCACCTCTCTTAATGGTGTGAGTAACTTTTCTATCAAGAGTTCGTATAGGATATCCATTCGTGATATTTTTCGATCAATTTAGAAGGAAAAGCTGTCCTGTCATATCTTCGGAGGTACCATTATCAATAATCCAATTTGTGGAAACATCATTGGACAACTGATCGTTGGCATTCCTCCTGTGTGATCATAGAACAAACCTTCCAGAGTGATGGGAATGGCTCGAGATTGAGAATTTGAGAGCGAACATTCCCATAGCTCTCAGCATTAAGACCTATAAGAAATTTGTGGATGTTCTCCACCTCCTTCTTCTTTGGGTACATCTTGGCTAAAGCACAGGTACATTCTGGGATGTCATCATAGTCCTCGAGTTCTTCCCATAAGACCTTCAGTTTGGTGTAATATTCCACCACGAGAGTCCTCCTTGCTGTAGGAGCCCAATCTGGGCTTTGATCCCATGTATGCGAGGTCCGTTATCTTAGGTGAATCTCTACTTCAACTCATCCCACATTACCTTTGCTTCTTCTACATATGCCATGCTTCCCTGTAGATTCTTGTCAAGGGAGTTGAAAATCCATGAAATTTTCATGGAATTACAATTGTCCCAAGCATTAAATTTGGGTGTTGATGAATTCGGCTTCTCTAGCGAACCATCAATAAATTCGAGTTTATTTTTCGCCCGCTATGCGCTTCTTGTTGCCTTCGACCATGTTATGAAAGATTTGCTAAAGTTGTCTCCCCAATTAAATATGTCTATACTTAATACTAGGTAAAAGATCAACCTAAGCGTGAGGAGGAATGTTAGAATAATTAATGTTTTAGTAAATAAATATTAAATCATGCCTTCATCTAAGAACTTAAATTTTAGAATATTTAGCAGTGGTCCCATAAAATTTTATAAGTTCTAACTTGAAATTACTGATCAACTAATAGATCGTTGGTGAAATACTCTAGTCGATTATTATTCTAGGCAAGAATAAGGGACTATGACACTTCCATAGGGACAAAATTAAAAGTTACAAGAATGAATCGCAGCTGTAAAGATCATGCCTTTCTCCGCTTCAAAGTTTGGAGTAAATTTCTTCCAATTAGCATTATAAAATAAATACACCGAAAGTCCTAAAACTTATTATGAAAGTGCAAATGAGACCTAAAATTTTCAAAATTTTTAATCAAGTCCTAAAAATTTCAAATGTAATGAAGTCTTAAAACTTATCATGAAGGTGCAACGGAATCCTAAAATTTTTTAAAAAATGCAACTAACGGAAGGACTTGATTTGACTAATATGATAAGTTTTAGGACTTGATTATACTTTTTCAAAATTTTAGGACTCAACAAATTTTAGTCATAATTGCATATTTGAAAGTTTTAGGACTCAATTGCATTTTCGTGACAAATATTAAGACTTCCAATGTACTTTTCCCTAAATTAAGAGGTTACAAATAGAAAAATCACCTACATCTATTATTAGTGGGTCATGTAGATGTTCCTAAACATCAAATTACCAAGCTAAAGAATTTTCTCCCACCAGAGATGAAGGGAAGAAACCACAAAAGACTAATTTTGAATACAACCCGTGCCAATTTTTACTTGCATTATGAATTCAACGTCAGTAATTGGGATAGTTAATAAATATTTTTCAAACTATAAGAAGTTATCAACGATGATAGAGGTGACTTTCATAACAAATGAGTTTACATGGATCATATAAAATCCTTGAAACGCATTGAATTGTACCACTGGCCTGTATCTTCTAGTTTTCCTCCCCTTTCTTGAAGTTATGCAGGAGGATAACATCAGAGGGGGAAAACCTAGGCGAAGACTGAAAAAGCCTGTTCTGATAGCCAACTTGATGGACCGTGTGATTCTTAAGGAATTTTCACACGTATCTATTCACAATGCCCTTAATTCAGCTCCTGAGCAAAGTAGGTTTGCCTATTTTCCACCAAAATAAGCAAAAAATATGAATTAATTTTGGCGCCATATTAATGAATGTTCATCACAACCAAGCATCTATATACTAAGTTTCGAAAGTATTAATCGTTACATTGTAAATGTCACAATTAACTCTAACAGGCAACCCACATCATCCATCATTTTACTGGTTCATCTAGAAGAAGCATAATGCAGCTGGTTTGCCGATTGTTGGTGGCAGCTAACGTGACACTTGAACACTAAACAACCAAAGCTCAAATAGCAAGAAATGACCAAGAAACCCTAAACATGAAATGAAACCAGCAGGGCAAGGCAGAATTTAATTTGAACTGACAGGAAGAACAACTCCAAGGAGAGATCTGCAGCATTGTTACAGAGATTTAAAAGCCAAAATACAAAATCAAAGAATGGAAACTACAGAATTTTTTCCTAGATAAATTCTGGAAAAATCAACAAACAGAGGGAGAACCTCAAATAACATCTTCCTCAAAGTGGGCTGAATCCCACCAAAGAGAGACAAAAAAAAAATTGATCCCGGTACTTTCAACTTGATGTAAATGCAATTAGCACTCACTTACCTCTTGGCCAAAAAAAAAAAAACTCTTGGCCAAAAATTATAATCTAAGAGAAAATGTGGAATCTCCCTAACTGATGGAGACTCCAAGTGCTTTGAACTAACAGATCTTGAAATCTCCCAAGAACCTTTCTACCATAACCTAATTAAAATGGATAAATCTCAAATATATAGATCAAAATAAAACATGCAGATGCAGCTCATTGCAGATCATCCTCCTCCTTTTCTCCCTTTCTCTGTTCTTAAATTTATATTGACCATCTCAATCTGCTTCGTCCATCGCTGCTATATGGCCGGAGAGTTCCGCTGCTCCGTGCAAATGCACTCAAACCCGCGAAAGCAAGCCATCCCTGGCCTCGAAATTACCGACATGCAACCATCTTGATGAACTCCGGAGGAGCCCTTCAGCGTGTTCGTGCTCTGACTAGCATATATATCATGCTACTGTAATCAGATCACAACACTTTCTCCTCAAAAATCAAACAAGAAAGGGTCTCCGTAATCCCAAATCCCATGGTGAATGTAATCATCCTCGTTCCCCAGCGGCCACATCGATGGGGAACCCTGCCCCACCTCGGTAGCGGTCGTTTCTGGAGGCACCGTTGGGGCCGCCTCCGCCTCCGAGGCCAAGGAAAGGCTAGCGTTCACCGACCCCACGAGCGCGTTGATGTCGTCATATCTGTAATTTGAGTGACCAAGCTGATGATGTTGCTGCTGATTATGACGATCTCGATCTTCTCGTAGTTGTTGTTCTGGGTGTCCATAGTTAGGGTTTCCATCCGAGGTGGTGGTAGTCGTCATGGTGGGGACATTCTCGATCCCGTCAGGCCGCGCACACAGATATTGTTCTTGAGGAGGTTGTCCGGCCTGAGGATGAATATTATGATGATTGGGAATCTGAAGATTCTGTAGTACGACGTTGCTCGGGCACTGTACGGACGGGACAACGACGCTGTTGCTATTAATTGCACCGCTAGGGAGGTACACGCCGTACGGGACCGAACAGAACGGCGCCGGGGAAGAAGAAGAAGACGAAGAAGGAAAGGCGAACGCGTACCCCGAGGGACGCGGCAGCAGGGGCCGGAGATTTTGGGTGGAAGAGGAGGAGGAGGTTGAGGAGGACGAAGAGCCGCGAGAGGAGGCGGCGGAAGAGGAGGAGGAAGGCTGGAGGTTGAGATGAGCCCTAGAGCCGTAGAGGATGAGGGCGGCGCGGTCGTAGGCGCGGGCAGCGTCCTCGGCGGTGGCGAAGGTGCCGAGCCACTTGCGGGTCCGCTTCCGGGGCTCCCGGATCTCGGCGACCCACTTGCCCCAGCTCCGCTGCCGCACCCCCCTGTAACGGAACTTGTTGTTGTCGGGGCCTCCTTTGCCCTTGCACTTCCTTGTGCTGGTGGTGGTGGCGGCGGCAGAGGAGGAGTTGTCGCTGGCGGTGGAAATGGTAGTGGCGGGGTTTTTCTTGGGTTGTGGTAGGGGTGGTGGTGGTGGTTGGGGAGTGAGTGATGTTGTCCATTAGTAAAAAACTAATGCTGCTATATTTAAGAGAGAGAGAGAGAGAGAGAGAGAGAGAGAGAGCACCTCGGAGAGTGGTGGTCGAGGGAGGAGTCTGATGGGGTTTGGGTTTGAATGTCACCTCTGCTAATGGTGGACTAGGGCGGCGATTCCATTTATATATACTTTGGAGCAGCAACCACATGCAGGAGAGACACAGAAAGATTGCTGCGCTGTATGGATCTATGCAAACCCAATTTATTTATTATTCTTCCTCCTTTTTACCCCTTTTTTTTTCTGGAATTATTGAATTTTAATTCGCAGGCTCTTTCTTCTTTCTTTTTCTGCGGACTGGTGAATTGCTTTTTTTTGGTTTGCAACCCAGAGAAACCCTAGAGAAGAGAAAAAAGCCTGCCAAGTGCTGCCAACCCTAGCTCTGTCCCATACAACCACCATTGTCTTTTGACAAATTACGGGACGCTCGTAAAGCATTTTGCCGCAACACTTTTGTTTTTATGAACATTTATATCTGCTTTTTAGGATAATAAAACACAGTAGATATTACAACCTTGGAGACATAAAATCCAGACAGATGTCGCTCCTCATTCTTATTTTTCATGGGATTTTTTTCTTCTTTTTTTTAGCCTTTTCTCTCTCCGGACGACTTGTTACATCATTCTGAAGTTAGAGAGATCCTCAGAACTGAACTGAGCAAAGTCCTCAGCACGCCAGCAGTAGCTGCGAACTCGCTAGGGTTCATTGAGATTTCAATCACATGAGCTTCCTCCATTTCGATGGCGAATCAAGAGCCAACCGACCTAAGTTCTGAGATAGGTTAAAGGCAATTTATGTGGCTTATAATTTTGCGCCGGGGGACGAAATAAGCTATATTTTCGTGCGATATATGCAGAGTAGGTTATGTGTTCGAGTTTTCAGGTCCTTATTGACCCTAGCTCTAACCGTAAACTATTCAGCATATTCAAGGCTTAATCAAATGTATCTTGCTTTGTGATGAGGAAACAAAGTAGTTATTAGTTAGTCGCGTGGGACATGGATTGTTAATAACGCATTTAGGTTCTGTTTTCACTGCGGAAAATAAATGATTTGGGAAATATTTTCCTAGAAGAGATTGCTTAAAAATAAGAATCACCGAGTGACGCTTTTTCATCCACGAAAATATTTAGATATAAATTGTTGGCAGCAATGAAAACATTTCTCATTTACTAATAATTTCACGCAGTACAAGCGATTATGTTTAGGAATATATTTCTCAAATCATTTATTTTTTGCGAAACAAACATAACATTAGTCTACTATTTTAGAATCTTCTATTGGGCTTTAGTAACCGTATTACGTTATTCCCACATGATCTTAGCCAAAAAGCGAGGAATTGTCTATGGTCATGTTATATCACATGCTTAGTTAATTTCTAATCACGTGTATAATGCGGTTCCGACCTGAGAATAAATGCTCGAACTAATTGCTTATCAATTGGAATACGACAAATTCATAATGAAGAAATTTATGAGCCAGATAATTTTACATTTTCTTTTTGAAACACTCATTTTTTCAATTAACTGGCCAAAATACCCTTCTCTCTTCAATTTATTTTTCTTATTTTATTAGGCTGACCAACAAATCCTTCTTTATTTCTATCATCTTTCTCATGAATTTCATAATACGAGGTCTCCATTACAACCAACAAGATATCATTGTATCATGCATCTTTTCTCACTTTGCCTAGAGAGGTTGTTAATTTTGATTTAATGTCTCATATTTCTAATTACAAAAGCTATTGAGATGTACGTGTGAGTTGTGTTAGAGAAGTCTCAAATCGGAGAATTGGTGTAGTGTTGAGTAGTTCATGTACTCATGGACCGTAAGTTATTGGCTTAAGCTATTGAGTAAATGTGGGTCTAACTGAATATGTTGATGGGCTCAGACTTCGGCTCCTGCTTGGCGATCTCCTCGAGTGAAGCTTATGAGTACAAAATTAATCGCCTTTTTTTTATCAAATAGTTTGAGCAAAACTGTATTTCAAGGTTGAAAATTAAAATTCAATCTTCTATGTAGCTTTTGTAATCAGAAATATGAAACCGTATAATAAGATTAACACATTTTCTAGGCAGAGTGATGACAAGATGCGTGATAAATTGATATGTTGTTTAGTGTAATTTGAGCATTTATATTGTTAAATTGATGAGAGAGGTGATAGAAATAAAAGCAATTTTATTGATAAGCCTAATTAAAAAGTAGTGTCTTAACCAAAATAAAGGCGAACATAGTGCCGCTCTAAAAGTAATAAAGGTTAGAGGTGAATATGGGCCGAGTGGGTAGGGTCCAGATCTAAACCTAAACCCAACTCTATTATAACTAGTTCCAAAAACTGAGAACTTACCCTATTTACCCTGGACCCTATTTTGGAGCCGACCCTGTTTTTCAATCTGGTTCCAAGGTGTACTGGAGAACCTATTTTCCTTTCGTTTCTTTTTCTAATTTCATTTTTCCATCAATAATATGAGTATCGATGAAATTATCCAAAGTAAAAGATGATGGCGACAACGAGAGGTGAGCCGATTATGGCAACAATGAGAGAGAGAGAGAGAGAGAGAGAGAGAGAGAGAGAGAGAGAGAGAGAGAGAGAGAGAGAGAGAGTAGGGAAACATGAAACAGAGGAGGTGAGTGTGAGGTTAGACTACTAGCAAGCTAAGACTTAGGTTTTTTTTTTTTTTTTAATAATATCTAAAAACCAGTTCTAAAACTGGTTTGGTGGGTCTTCACCTAGAATCGAGAACCAGACTAGTTTCAACTAGTTCTCAAAAATTGGAACCAGTTCTCGAATCGATTTGAATAGGAACCGATTTAAGGCCCTATTATTTTCAAGTGATTCGATCTGAGTTTCAGGTAAATCTAATGCAGTTGCACACCCTTAATAAAGGTGACGCAACTTCTTGTTATTCATCAAATATACTCATTAAAGTAAAAAGAGAATCACAATTGGAGCAAACCAGTTGTGATATGGCTTCCACATTAGTTGAATTAGCGCTTGGTGGAGTTAAGCTTGAGATCAAATTGACGAATTATCGGAAACCGTGTTTAGGGATTCGTGTATAACGGGCGTATTTATAACCGAATCATTCTTACTAAATATGCTTAACAAGCGTGCCGTCGGATTAGCCAATATAAGAGTGGGGGAGAAATGGAAGAGGAAACTATCAACGACCGAGACATCCGGTTATAGTACACTATAATCTACATGTACACTAGTTAGACCCAAAATCGTTGATGATGTCCTCAGTTTTATCAAGTAGAACTACGTCCAATTTCAATAAGGAAAGCAACAAAAGTCAGAGACTGAAATTGCATGTAGTTCGAGTTGGAGAAGCGAGGGCATGTATTAGGTTAGCTCATATTGAATTATACATTGCACGCTACCACTGAAAGTCTTTCACGTTGTCACGTTGGACTAGTAGCTGGCAATCCATAGCACCATCTAGTTTTGGGAGTATTTTATTAGAGTTCCTCTTGACTAAAGCCTCAGTAAAAAAAAAAAAAATCGAAAGGATGTGATAGTGGGCAAATTCACATGATACACTAGCGATATACGATCAAGTCAGATTAGGGAGGAAAGGTAGATGGGGGAGAGAGTGGAGGGAAGAGGGAGAGAGAATGGGAGAGAGGAA
>JAGVVM010001967.1:0-14682 GCA_019149425.1 Psidium friedrichsthalianum
AAGCTCCAATCTAGGAGGATCCCACTACAAATGAGAAGGATGAAAATCTTTGTAAAGCAACTCATGACAAAGCAATAACAAGAAAAGGAACGACACCGGAAAATGGAAAAGAACGCTTGTCATACCTTTGGGTTCTTCTCCTTATCCAAAATTATGGTTCTGCGGCCCTGCATTACACAGACAAGTTTCACTTTATCAACTGGATTCAAATGAAACTATAGAACAATCATCTGATTACTTACAGAACTTCAAAAAAGTCCTCGATGACTTCTCCTCGCATTACATGGCAGGCCATTCTGCATTCTCGTACAAGGCACTGCTCAACTCCTCGTAGTCGACCTTCTCTCATCTGGAATTGCCAGATCAATGGTTATGTGTATGACCATTTCACAATTTCTAAACAGGTCACTTGCCTAACCTAAATCCCCACTCATCTCTAATACCAACTAAGGCAACCGTGCACTTAATTAACTCATACAGTAAAAAGCTCTTTGAGAACAAATTGAGTGATTATAGATACTCTAGGCACTTTGACCTTCATGAAAGCATAAGGAAGCGAATTCTACCATTGCACACTGCCTCAAGTAGTCAGTGAGCAAATACCCCAACCCTACTATGTATTTTGGCTACTACTTTGTTCATCCATCTATCACGGGTCTTTAAGTTAATTCTTATTCTCTACGTTTTAATCAATGTCGATGGCCATTATCCAGGTCAGAGACACTAATGCAAATGGTGGCGTCATAGGCATATTCCTGCGCGTCTAAAATTTAAATCAAGCATACGGTTGTGATAATACTCGCTCCAGTAGGTGATCCGAGGCAAAAAGAGAAGAAAGGGAAAATCTCGGTTTTCCAGTACAAGTAATGATGCCATTCCCTTTAGCTGACACTACAACAAGAAGTTGGCTGGCATATCTTAGATGGAGATCATTCGAGCATATTCAAAGTGCACATTATCTATAAGCTATTGGTTGTGTCAAAATTGGACTGCTAAAATCTCATCAAAAGACTAAGCAATCTCACCGACCTAAGAGAAATTTTAAGGCCTGTTGGTGATGCTTTCTTCGATAATTGAATTGAGGCAAGGACCCAATCATCTACCTTATTTGTGGCTTCTTTCTCTTGTAAAACAGAGCTCCAGAAAAAGTTGAAATCAACATAATATGCACAAATCAATATTGGGAAATTACCCCATGAAAGAGCTCATGCATGTACATGTGCAGAGGGCCTTTCTGATGAACACAACGAAGACTCGAAATGTCGAACAAAATCATCAACAGCTTACAAGAGCAGATAGAATGTCTTCCACTGTCCCGCCGCCCGTCGCCTGTCGTCGAGGAGTCGAGAGCTAGGGTGGGGAGCAGATTGGCATCGTGAAATGGATAAGCGTGGTCAAGCATTCGACGGCCAACAAGAGTCGCCATGGAGGGAAGGAGCGTTGTCGAGAGTCGCCGTGAAGGGGAGGAGCGTCATCGAGAGTCGTCGGGCATTCGACGGCCGTCACCCGTCGCCGAAGAGTCGCTTGGGTAGCGAGCAAACTGGGGTTCTGATTTGAGCGGGCTCGGATTTAGGGAGTGGGCGTGGTCGGAATTGGGGCAATTTGCCCAGAAAAGAAAGCAATTAAAAAAAATCACCCTTTTTAATTTTCCAGCATCCATGTCAGCTTTGATTGGCCACATAAGATGGCCGACGCTAACTAAGAATCCATGTGAGCATTTTCCAGTGACTTAATTAGTCGGAATGACTGAATTAGTAGTAGATAAAAAAAAAAAATAGGATTGAATCAAAAAAATTAAAATGCTTAGAAATAAATTGATAAAAAGTGAAAAGATTTAGAACTGAATAAACAAAATTAAAAGGTCTAGGACTGAATCGACAAAAGTATAATAGGTTTATGACTTTTTTAACAATTTTTCCATTTTAAATCTATTATACTTTTATCAATTCAGTCCTATATCTTTTAATTGTGTCAATTGACTTCTGAACATGTTCATATTTTGCCAATTGAGTCTACCTAGCCAATTGTGGTCAAAAATCACTAACGTATACGTTAGTTATCCGACGTGGCATGCGCGGCATTGACGTGGATAATTTTTCTTAATATTTTGACATATCTTCTTCTTTCTTACTTTTTTAATTTTTAATTTTATTTTTTTCCTTCTTTTTTTCCCTTTTTCCATCTGCCAACTTCAAGCGAGGGACACCCGAGCCTAGGTTGGCGAGGGCCATCCTAGCCATATCAAGCGAGGGTTGCGGCTAGGGCCACCCTTGCTTGATCTAGTGAGGGCAGCCCTCACCAACCCAAGCCCAAGTGCCCCTCACCCAAGGCCAACGAGGGTGGCTCTCGCCTAATGCCGGTGGAGGAAAAAGGGAAAAAAAAGAAAAAAAAATGAATACATATATAGAATTTGATTAAATGTTAAAATATTACTTAAAATTGTCCACGTTAACGTCGGTTCTGCCATGTAGAACGGTTAGAGGCCATATCTTTGATTCATAGCTAAAATTGACCGAATATATTGAATTGGCGAAACGTAAAAAGGTTTAGCACTCAATTCACAAATTGAAAAAAAATTGTGATTGAACCGTCAAAAATACAATAAACTCAAGACTTTTGGACAACTTTCACGCATTGTCTTCCTTTTTCTTTGGAGCTATTAGAAACTCCCAAAAACAGAAAAAAAAATGTAGAAAGATGCGGTAGATGCATGGTTCATGCTTTACTTCTTGTGGGGGCGTGTATTGATGATTTCCAAGTGCAAAGAAAGACATGGGCCCTCTTGCTTTTATGTTCTTTGTCTTTACCTTCTGTTAATTTTCACGAATGGTGGAAATCAGCAAAAGTTTGTGTCCTCAAGTTTCTGAGCTGGCCTTCGTTTATGTCTAGTAGCTGTCGAATGAACAATGAATAGGTAGACAGCTCTCTACAGATGGTAATTATTATCGTCTGAACTTATTTGGTTCACCATACGTAAAATGCGTGTGAATCACGATGTCCATGTATAACTCTACGTATAAAGGGCTCGTCATAACTAAGAATAATCCATGTTATGTGAATACATATACATATACATATATATATATATATATATATATATATATATATATATATGAATTCCCATGCGAATCCCATTAAAGCTAACTTTCTATATGTGCTAGATTCGCATAAAATAGAGCGACCTCGTCATGATAATCGACACGATAGACATAATTATCAACGGTATCGAAACTGTAGGTGAACCAAGTGTAGATCGCATAGATTGTTGTCTACAGACTTGTTCATGTGCTCTGCCCCTCGACGTAACAAACGCCAAAAAAAAAAAAAAGATTGGTCAACTAACAGTCAATCGTCTGAATGAAACTTTGGAAGGATAGACGAGAGATCAACAACCAATCAAATCATGGAATTTCACGGTGGAATGAATACAAGATTAGTTAGAGGAAAGGATTAATATTACAAAAAAATTCTACATTCATACATATGTGACAAATTTTATTCAAATTAATTTTTTGACTACAAAAAACTCTAAATTAGTATATACAAATTTACCATTCATTAGTCTTCGTTAGATTGGGTTAATATCACGAAAAACATCAAATTACGGAAGATAAAGCCTCAAATCGAAACACTCGTAAACTGTCCCGTATCATCCAATTCAGCAATTTAACAGTTTAAATTTAACGAAAACTAACCGGGGGGGTAAATTAATTTTTGATAAATTTATTATGGATGAATTGATTTAGGGTTTTTTGTGATATTAGTATTGGACATCAATTCTTCATTTGTGAAGAGAAGGGTTTTTTTTCCAATTTAGGTTTCAATTTTTTTTTACCCAAATAGGGCAAAAAAAAAAATTCCCAGATTGGGGCCCAGGCGGCACTTAAAATGCCGCACGGGCCCCGCGCGGCAATCAAAATGCCGCGCGGCCCGCACAGCATTTTAAGTGCCGCCTGGGCCCCGTGGGCCCGTGCGGCCCAATGGCCCGCGAGGCCTTTTTTTTTTTTGCTTTTTTTTTCAATAATTTGTTAGGCATTTTTAATTATATTTAAAACATTTATATTTATATAAATTGTTAAATATAAATTTTTTTTTGAGGTTTATTTTTATAACATAATTATCAATAAATAATTAAAAAATTTCTTAATATATATGGTAATTTTATTTTTTTAATTTCTTTTTTTTTAAGTATTTTTTATAATTTTATATTGATATAAATATTTAATTTTTTTTATGTCTATATTTATAATATTATTTTTTCCTTTCAAAGCTTATTTTAATATGTATGTAATTAATTAATTTAGTATGTAAATAATTAATAAAAATTATATATAAATTTATCTTAATAAGTTAATTATTTATATTTACAACTTTATATAAAAATAAATAAATTTTATGAATATTTATTTATTCATTTTTTACGAACTAAATAAATTAATTACATATATCTTAAGAAATTTTTTAATTATTTATTGATAATTATGTTATAAAAGTAAACCTCAAAATAAAAATTTATATTTAATAATTTATATAAATATAAATGTTTTAAATATAATTAAAAATGCCTAACAAATTATTGAAAAAAAAGCAAAAAAAAGGCCTCGCGGGCCATTGGGCCACACGGGCCCGCGTGGCCCAGGCGGCACTTAAAATGCCGCGCGGGCCGCGCAGCATTTAAAGTGCCTCGCTGGCCCGGCGTGGCACTTTGAATGCCCGCGCGGCATTTTGATTGCTGCGCGGGGCCCATGCGGCATTTAAAGTGCCGCGCAGGCCCTAATCCGGGAAATATTTGTTTTTTTCCCTATTTTGGTAAAAAAAAAAAAATTTGAAACCTAAATTGGAAAAAAACCCTGCAGAGAGTTGCCATTGGACGATGGTTGAGGGGACCATTTTGGGTACGGTGGCCGCGTGGGGCTGGAGTTAATGTCTGTCCGTAAACTCTAGCAAAACAAAGGACCACAGACGTCATAGATGAGGAAACTTTCTCGACTCCTGCTCCATTTATTTCTGTAACTTTTGCGGTCTTATGCACTCACAGATTTTGTTCTCAAGCGCCAATGGCCGATACACATGACAATCTGCACATAGCGATGCTTCCCTGGCTGGCCGTTGGCCACATGACGCCATACATGGAGCTAGCCAAGTTGATGGCCGCAAAGGGCCACCGGATATCGTTCCTGTCGGCCCCGAGGAACATAGATCGCCTCCCGAAACCCCCGCCGGAGCTGGCCCCTCTCATCAGCTTCGTGAAGCTCCCCTTACCAGCCGTCAATCACTTGCCGGAGGGCGCCGAAGCCACCAGCGACCTGCCTTACGACAAGGTCCCGCACCTCAAGAAGGCTTACGACATGCTCCAAGAACCCGTGGCCCGGTTCCTTGAATCTTCGGATCCCGATTGGATCATGTACGATTTCGCTCCGTATTGGGCTGGCCAAATCGCTTCTAGACTCGGCATAAGGAGCGTTTTCTTCGTTATCTTCAATGCTGCCTGCTTGGGTTTCCTTGGGCCACCGGAGGCTTTAAAGGGAGATCATTACCGGAAAACTCCGGAGGATTTCACCTGTCGCCCCAAGTGGGTTCCTTTCCCGACTAAGGTTGCATTCCGCCACTTTGAGATCAAGAAGATCTTCAGTGCGGTAACGGGCGATGCGTCGGGCACCTCGGACTCATATCGGTCCGGGAGGGGCCAGGAAAGCTGTGACATAATAGCACTTAGAAGCAACTATGAGCTCGAACCCGAATGGCTAAGTGTCCTCAAGGACATCCACGGCAAACCAGTCTTCCCTGTTGGGCAACTTCCCCCGAGCGCTGAGACGCAAGGCGAAACCGACATGTGGCGGTCGATCAAGGAATGGCTTGATGCGCAAAAGGAAGGTACTGTGGTGTACGTGGCATTCGGGAGCGAGGCCAGACCAAGCCAAACCGAAGTGACCGAGATCGCCCTAGGGCTAGAGCTTTCGGGGTTACCGTTCTTCTGGGTGCTCAGGACTCAGCTCAACACGGCTGACACCGAGTCGGGCGTGTTGCCAAACGGTTTCAAGGAGCGAGTGGAAGGGCGTGGCATGGTTTGCGAGAGCTGGGTGCCTCAGCTCAAGATACTGGCACACGGCTCAGTGGGCGGGTTCTTGACTCATGCTGGGTGGAGTTCAGTGGTGGTGGAGGCCCTAAGCTCCGAGAAAGCCCTGATACTTTTCACATTCTGGCAGACCAAGGGCTAAACGCCAGGCTCTTAGAGGAGAGACAAGTCGGGTATTCGATACCGAGAAGCGAGTCCGACGGGTCGGTCACGAGGCACTCCGTGGCTGAGTCGCTGAGGCTTGTGATGGTGGAAAGAGGAGGGTAGGGTTTACCGAGAGAAAAGCGAAGGAGATGAGGCCCATCTTTGGGACAAGGACATCCAAGATCGCTATGTAAACGACCTTCTCAACTATTTGAAGGAACACAGGCCTGTGAAACATCTGAAATCAGACGAGATTTCCACGTCAGCCAAGAAGGTATGACGTGGTTTAATCGTTATTAGGCATGCATATCTTGCGCTTCTGCTGAGTTACTCAATGTTTGGCGACACAAGGGCGGCTTGCGTCCTAAGTGAAAATAAATGTGTTCTTTCCTAAGATAATTTTAAGCGAGTGTTGTCTGTGCATGGATTGATGGACAAGGTATAACTGACCAATGTATAAATCATGGATAGATACTCCACGTATCTTTGCGTTTAAATGGTTGAAATCTCTCACTTCTGATTGATTTGCTTTTTCAAAATGTCATGTGACGTGGCCTCTACTCACAATTCCTTCTTCATAATTAGAACTTTTGAATTATTTTTGCCAAATCGTTTCTTGCGCAGCAGAATTATTTCTCAAGGAACAGAGACCGTGGCCAAGGATAAAAACAAGAAAAAAAAAATCGAACCGGAGCCCTTAAATAGGCTTGGATACTCGTTCATGTATTCACAAAAAGTCTACTATAATTGCTGGTTCGAACTTGGAAAGGTCGACAAATAGGTTTCAATGCATGATTGAATGAGAATCAAGTTGCAATGGTAGGGCCTGAAAGGGCTCTGCTAAGAGCCCATGCTTAGTACTCCATTAGCTTCCCTTAGTGGTTAACCTCCGGAAAGATCGTAATAGATAGCTAGCGAACAGTCACCGGCCTCAGGCGAGGAACGCCTGGTTGGATCGCATGAGAGCAGCCCTCAGAGGGTGACCCTTAGGCCAGGCCTAGTGAGGGCGGCCTTGCCTAAGGCCAACGATTTCTATTACGAAGGGAAAGGAAACAGAAAAAAGAAAAAGAAAGAAAAAAAGAAAGAAAGAAAGGAACTCATAACTCAAAAAATAATAATAATAATACAAATTGTTAACTTCAACGCCGTACAACATAGAACGAGCAGTGCTTGGCCACCAGATCAGTAGTGTCCGCTATTACTCAAAGATGATAATGGATGATTGGTAGCTCACCGCATAAGTGTCGGGGATGTTGTAGTTCATTAGTGCTTTCCCGAGGATGTCTGTGCGTGCTCATGCTATCCCCTCTCGGATCAAGACATAACTTTTCCTTGTTCAAATAACAATTAAAGTAAAGCAGGGGTTAGGAACAATGAATCTGTTTATGATAAATAGATCCATTTTGCAAATGGCGGGAGAAATGACGAGAAGAAATTGGAAAATCAATTTGAAAGAGATGATGGAAGTGGGAGCCGCCCATTTCATAAAGTATTCTACCCGATTTAACCATAGCTATCCGCACGGACCGCACCACCGCTGCTTCACATTTTCTTAGTTAATCTGCAATTCCTTAATCACTTGTCGGTCGCAGATTATATACATGCTCTTGGATTACGCTGTCACTTCCTATTCGCCACAAAACTGCACATTTTTCCTTCATGTGTTTATGCACTGGATTTGCTGACAACAACGACGAAGCTAAATTTTTTCATGGAGAAGTAGATACATTAGTCGAACTAGCAAGTACCCACACCTCACATGGACACAGAAAACTTGAATTCCAAAAATGAATGATTTAGAAGACATTCTCCTAAAAACGATTGCTTATATCGATTACAAAAATGAATCAACTGAAAAATATTTTCATTGTTCATGAAAATATTAGACATAAATTTTTATTAATAATGAAAACATCTCCATTGATTACTTATTTTAAGCGATACAAGCGATTCTTTTTAAGAAAATATTCTCCGAAACATTCATTTTCCTCCGTGAAAACAAACAGAGCCTAAGACTCATTCTTTTCGTGGAAATAACTTTCAGGAAAATATTCTAGGAATTTTCCTGACCTTCGATACGGAAAATAAACGAGTCAATGATAAACATTTTGTTTCATGGGGAAAAACACATTCAAAGTGGGGAAAAAATATTTTCCTTCATCGTTTCCTTCCTCATCTCTTTCAAAATTTCCCTTTCTTTTTAATTATTTTTTCATTTTTTTTATTTTTTTTAAGGATTCAAAACGGTTATCTTCTTTTTTTTTTCTCTTTTCTTTTTCTTTTTAATTTTCTTAAATTTTTTTTCTTTTCCCTTCTTTTTCAGCCAGTCGCTGGCCATAGGCGAAGCCTCCTCTGAGCTCGAGCCTTGTTGCCTGCTTGAGCTGGCTTTACGATCGACGACCAGCAGAAGAGGGGAAATAAAAAAATAAAAGAGAAACATCAAAAAATATATAATTTAAAAAATATATAAAATAAAAACAATTATTAAAAGAGTGCATAAAAAAAATCAAGTCAGATTATCTATGATAAACAGCAAAAAAATATTTTTCAGAGCATTTTTCTATTTCAACAGAACACCATAAAATATTATTATTTTCCTGAAAATAACTTCTGAAAAATATTTTCATATGCACATCATTTTCCATGAAAGAGAATGCAAGTAAGGTAAAAAGTACTTTTCTTAAGCTAGGGGCAAATGGTAACTTTGTTGACATATCAAGATTAAGCTCCTAGTTTCCCTCAAGATTTATTGATAAGAGAAACTGTAATGACTAACGGGTTTATCATGAATGACTGTCGAATCAGCTAACTCCCTAGACTCTACAAGCCTCTAGACTATATGGTGGTGGTTGACGATTGTGGCCAGGGATGAAACCAAGAAGAAAAATCTTAACGAAGCCTATAAGTTGGCTTGGATGCTCGTTCATGTATGCCCAAGAAATCAACCTTAAAAAAAAAAAAAAGTACTGCTAGCACCAGAAAAATAACAGGCTTGTAATGAATGAATGCAGGCTTTACTACCTTGAGCTTGATTGGTTTATATCTACTCCTAACTCAATCTCAGTCCCGGTGTAACTGATCTGTCCAGTAGACATGCATAGGCTCCGATTGGAGTAGATCATTCATGTGCTGATTTACCTGTATAAGATTGATTTTCGGAGTTTCCAACATTTTTTTTTTTGATCTGAGCGGGTGATGGATTGTTTCTTGATCCAAGTTGGTGAATGATGTTCGGATCGGATTTGATCTATGGTGTTTCTATGGAAGTGACGAAATGTGCCTTTAGAAATCTAGGACTGTCTTGCAATTTACGGTATGTTCTGTTAAAGGAATTCTACTCTCACACGATTGGCTACAGGAGCAGGTTAATGACCACTTCTCAATTTAACTGGGTTAGCTAGTCTGGTTTAGCCTTTGACATGATGGTCGGTGTGAAGTAAGCATTCCTTGGGAAAGTTGTCTGAAAAGTTCTAAATCGGAAATATTGTCAAAAAAAAAAAAGTCTTAACCCTTTTATATTTTTACTAACTGGGTTCTAAACTTTTTAATTTTGTCGATTCAACTCTAAACCTTTTCATCTTTTGCTAATTCAGTCCTTCCGATCAATTGAGTCACTGAAAAATGCTTACATGGATTACTAATCAGCACCGGCCGTCCTACTTGGCCGGTCTGGAGCTGATATGGACACCGGAAAAATAAAAACAATGGACCTTTTTTTTTTTGTTTTTGTTCCTGGGCTAATTGCACCAAATACGCCCTCGCCCACTCCCCAAATGAGAGCTCACCCCATTCAAAGTCCTAATTTGCTCAACACCCGAGCGACTCTTCGACGACAGACGATGGGCGACGGTCGTCATCTGTTGACGACTCTCGACGAAGCTCCTCCCCCTTACGGCAACTCTCGTCGGCCGTCTCGACCACGCTTGTCCCCTTCATGACGCCGACCCTAATCTGCTCACCACCATTCCTTGACGATGGACGACGGACGACGACTCTCGACGTCTGTTTTATTTCCAGCAATGAAAGTCCATGATCTGTATTCTTTGCTGATATCTGGTTCTAGCATAAAGAGTGGAGCATTTTTTATTTGTACTTCAACCTGTTGCTTTTCATAATTAAATGTGCTGATTCCGTATTGCAATTTTCATTGTTGGGTACTGAGAATGCTCGAAATGTGCGAACGGTGAAATATTCGCTCCGTCAAGATCTTTTTTGAATGGCATCAGTTATATTCCCTTAGTGGTTCCTACTTTTGCAGCTGATGTGTAACTATCTGGTGTGCAAATTTGTCATTAAACATGCCCCTTTTGCCATTTTGTTAGCACTATATCTCTGTGTTGTGCAATCCACAAAAATCATCTCCAGCAGAGGAAGCGAAGGTTGTGCGCTCTCTTGTTCAAGTTTGTTTCAGTTCTGATAGTCCAGCACGAATGGCCTCGGTGAATATGATGATGCTTTACCAAATCATTGAATCTATCAAAGGCGAGAAGAAATTTCTGGTTTTGATCCTTATCTTTCTATTAGTACAGAAATCGGCTTGTCCACTGTGCTCTGCAGATGCAAGATAGTTTCTGGACATATTAGATGAACAAGTTGACAAGCAATATAGACTGGTCTTCTACTTGGTATAATGTATATGGAGCGCAGCTCTTTGGTCATGTTATCCATTCCTCCCATCGTGGTTTCTGGTGGCCTCATGTCCCTGATCATAGCCAAGCTGGCATCACGGGGACAAAGTGCTTGTGCAAAAGAGACAAATGTTGTTGAACAAGCAATTGGGTCAATTAGAACTGTTAGTCGATTGAATATATAAAGCCTATTGGTTTTGCTTTTGCTGGACATAATTCAACTGGAGCTGGGGTTCTTGATACTCCATGTACCTAAGCGTGTGCAAGTCCATCGTCCCATAAATGGATTTTGTCTCATTTTATACACATACAAAGTTCAGCAGATTACAAAGCAGTAACACAGTTAATATACTAATCTTTTCACAGTTCATGGGCAGGGATTTGAAATGATATGATGAAGACCCAAGAGAAGATTAGCATCGCAATGCTCACGAGCATAAGCATCAGGATATCTGCAATGAAACTTTAAGGAAAGTGATGTAAACCTTGACTTCACATGGCAAAATCCATGGCTACAAAGACGCACATAAATGTTTTCACATCAAATATGATCACTCAGTTTTGGCAAGACTATGCCAATTGAACGTTTCTTGGCCGATGCTAAAGCTGCCTAAGCTTAGCAGGTCTTGACATAAACATATGGGCTTTCCATAGTGCAAACAACCTTCATTTCATTCATCCCACAAATGCAAATGTCGACATATACAAAATATGTTCAAAATAACACAATCAATGGCAAAATCATAGACTATGTTATTATTATAAACAACAACACAACCAACATTACCTTCAATCCAGAATTTTCTTTCTTCAGATTTGTCAAATCTTGTTTCACTAGTGCCTTGAGAGCTTTGACTTACGGCAACTATTGAACAACCATCATCCTCATTATGGGTCGACATTGGTTCTTGTCCACCATCTTGTCACTGACAAGCTCCAATCTAGGAGGATCCCACTACAAATGAGAAGGATGAAAATCTTTGTAAAGCAACTCACGACAAAGCAATAACAAGAATAGGAACGACACCGGAAAATGGAAAAGAACGCTTGTCATACCTTTGGGTTCTTCTCCTTATCCAAAATTATGGTTCTGCGGCCCTGCATTACACGGACAAGTTTCACTTTATCAATTGGATTCAAATGAAACTATAGAACAATCATCTGATTACTTACAGAACCTCAAAAAAGTCCTCGCTGACTTCTCCTCGCATTACATGGCAAGCCATTCTGCATTCTCGTACAAGGCACTGCCCAACTCCTCGTAGCGGACCTTCTCTCATCTGGAATTGCCAGATCAATGGTTATGAGAATGACCATTTCACAATTTCTAAACAGGTCACTTGCCTAACCTAAATCGCCACTTATCTCTAATACCAACTAAGGCAACCGTGCAACTTAATTAACTCTTACAGTAAAAAGCTCTTTTAGGACAAATTGAGTGATTATAGATACTCTAGGCACTTTGACCTTCATGAAAGCATAAGGAAGCGAATTCTGTTGGAATTTTATTTTTACTTTTATTATTTTATTTTATTTTATAAAATTCCTGTTGGGCTATAATCAATTATTATGTATTCGAGACAATGCATGATAGCCCGTTGATGTTTGGGTGATCGTTTATTGGGCTTTTGCGCATCTCAGTTTTATTATTGATGTGGGTTGGACGGCATAAGGTGTAGGCCCGTGTGTTGATGTGAGCCCGTGATGGAAGGGTCCATCACTGTTATATTATCAGCGCTAGGTCCCCTCTCCTACACATGAAAACATAACGACAGTTCCATCGGCCGTCGCGTGTGGAGGGAGAGGAAGACCTAGGGCACAGTTTTGTTGTTTATTGCAGATTCCGCACCACGTGACATCGTATTGAAGATCTCAGTTTCCGCGTATAACTTAGAGATCATGGCGCAAGCAGGTACGCGTTTACATATCGTTGTTTTCCTTGACCTAAATCGATAACGTTGATCCTGGATTGCAATTGATTATCTATTATGTGGTATCAGAGCAGACGTATTTCGATTTAGGATCAATTTATGTTTGGTTGTGATCTACGTTCTTAAATTTCTTGAGTTTTGGGTAAATCGAATTTAGGGTTTTTCTGGCCTGTGACAAAAAACGTCGATTTCGGACAAATTTTGGTGAATCGTGGGACGATTTCGAACCGGTAGGGTCGCCTCGCCATGGGGAATAAAAGCCCCAAGGTATCTCGGCATTTGGTTGATCGCCGGAGACGAATTTGGCGATGGAAGTTCGCGGTTAGGGTTTTGCGTCTCGAGCGCTTTTCACTTGATTCTGGGCAAAATCCTTCATCGTTTTCGTTGATTCTTGGACCTATGTGGTCGCATCGTCGTAATGTACAAAACCCGCTATTAATTTTGGTTTATTGTGGGCTTTCGGAGGAGAATCGACGGTGAAACGAGCGGCGGAATCCGGCGGAGCGCGAAATTGCGTCCGTTCGTGCGAAGAAGAAAGGGCGCGTGTGCCACACGCGCCCGTGGGGGCTCAGGCGCGTGTCTGACACGCGCCCGCGCGTGCCTGGCACACGCTCAGGGCTAATTTCCCTTTTTGCCCCTGCAGTTTTGTCTTTTTTGCCGTTTTGTCTTTTTCTGCAGTTTTGTCTTTTCCCTATTTTTTTTTCAAAATAAAAATAAAAATAAAATAAATTATTTTTCTAATGATCACTTTTAAAGTGACAAATTAAAATATAAACATATGTGCGTTAGTAATTATTAATTGTTTAAATACCGTTGTCCGTTGTTTTAGTGACTGTTGCAACAAAGTTATTTTGATCAATAAGAGTAAGCATGCGGGGTCACTTCATATTTGTGCTGTGAGTGTTTGGCTGTCAAAGTAGTCCGTTTGCAGTGACAGATGGGGTACCTCGCGGGCATGTGCATTCAGGGTGAGTTGCTTTGGATTTGTGCTTTGGTTGCTTGGCTGCCAAAGTGGCCCTGCCAGAGTGACAGCTAAAGCTTTCTCGCAATCGCATGTGTTCTCAATAAGTGAGAGGTCTCACATTTGTGCTTTGGGTGTTTGGCCGCCAAAGCGGCTCACTTGAAGTGACAGGTGAAATTCTCTTGGACTTGTTGAGGGTATTTGAGAGTCTTAGCTGTGCTAGTATGGGGTCCTTCTACCCAAAGGTGTTGGATTTTCTGCAGTTGGTGCTGTATGAGATTTTCTCGTTGATAGTCTATGTTATTGGCTATTGTATTTTGCTTACTTATTAATTGTTGCATTATTTTTCAGTCACTCTTGCTTTGAACAACGGTGGTGTTGGTGCTGTTGAGGTCCTGAATGGATCTAATTATAAGAAGTGGAAGGATGATCTTCTGTATGCCCTGGGTTATGTTAATCTGGACATTGCGTTGCGTGTAAATCGCCCCGCTCCGCTTACGGAGGCTAGTACTCCTACACAAAGGGAGCATTTTGCTAAGTGGGAGCACTCAAATTATATGAGCCTTCTAGCCATGAGGAGATCTATCTCAGAACACTTGCTGAGCGGTTTACCCGAGACCGCTACTGTTAGGGAGTTGCTCACAGCGCTGGGGGAAAGGTACCTGGTACCCGATATGGCTGAATCAAGTGTCCTTCTGAAGAAGTTGACGAGTATGTCTTATGATAATGTGGGAGGTGTGAGAGATTATATTCTGCAGATGGTCCATATCCAGTCTAAGCTCAAAACCCTTTAGATTCCTCTCCCAGATAAGTTCATTATTCTCCATGCTCTTAATTCCTTGCCTCCAAATTTCTCTCAAATCAAAACTGCTTTCATTTCCCAAAACGAGAGTTGGTCTGTAAATGATCTGATTAGTAAGTGTATGGCGGAGGAGGAGAAAC
>JAGVVM010001968.1:0-40706 GCA_019149425.1 Psidium friedrichsthalianum
CCTAGTTAGCAATCCAAAGATAAGTGAAGAATTCAACTGTTATGTCTCCTATCAAGATAAGGGAGGTTATGAAAGGTAAAGAAACGAGAAATAACTGTCTTCTCCGATCCACTTAGTAAGTATATGTTGAAGAATCAAACGAAAAAGCTGAAGTTAGAGATGAATGACAATTTTCATGAAGCTCGATCATCTGTTTTCAGCTACTAGCAGCGAATCTTCGGGAAGGCAAAATCACAAGCTCAGAGCGAACCTCAAATATCTGACGGATCGCGCCAATAAGGCCGTCCAGGTAACGCGAGTGAACCACCTGCCGAAGTGTAGTTTTCCTCACCCAACAAACCACAAACCATGGCCAAATTGGTCCCCCCCATCCCCCTCTCCCACCCCCCCTTCCCCTCAGCCACCCCCCCCCCCTCCTTTCCCACACTCCCCACCACACCCCCCCCCTTCCCCCCCCTCCCACACAACATACCTAACAATCGAAACACACCAAACCCCCCCCCCAAATGGCAACCCCGCCCCATCTGTCCAGTTCCAAAACCCCACCCCCAATATTAAACCAAAACCCCCAACACCAACTGCAAACCCCACACACACACCCACACCCCCCACATAAACAAAATCGTCACAAATCCCCATGTCCACATCGTCGCCAACAATCAAAACACACCCCCAAACGCCACACCACATCACCCCCCAATCCCCACCCCCTCCACCCCCCCCTAAAATACACCAACACCATTCCTCTCCACCGTTCCCACCCCCCCACACCCCCTTCCCCCCCAATCATTCCAAAACAACCCCCACCCCCACCATCCCCATCTCCTCCACCCCTCCCCATCCATCCATCCAAACAAACCCCACATACACCCTACCCCAATAAACAACCCAAAACCCCCCCCCCCCTCACCCCAACCTCTCCATTCACTGCCCCAATGAACCACAAACCCCACCCCTTTCACCCCACCCCCCCACCTCACCTCTCCTCCACAGTGTGAAGAACGCCCTTTTCCCTCCTCCCCCTCATCCCCCTCCCCCCCCCACTCCCCACACCACAGAAAAAAAATGCCGCCCCCACACACACCCCGTCCTCCCAACAGGTCAAACCCCAAACCAAACCCCAACATAAACACCACCCCCTCTCCACACGCACAATCCAACACCACCCAACAAAAACACCCCCCTTCACTCCCCCCCATCTCACAACCCAAACGAAAACAACACATCTTTCCCCCCCCTCCATGCCTCACCCCCCTCACCTCCCACGCTTCAAACATACATCAACCCTCCAACAAACCCGGCCCACCAATAAACAACTCCAAACCTTTTTCACTCACAAAAAACCAACACAACAACACACCCACAACACCCCCAACCCTCAAATTTTTGTGGTCTGGAGAAGCCGCCGGAGCAGAACCAGAGGCTTACGCCTGTAGATGGCGGCAATGTTGGCGACATCGTAGTCCGCCAATGAGTCAGCCTCGGTCGCGCTCAGCTCGAACAGGTACCCCGATTTCTCCGTGAAGGCGTCGACGGCATCGCGGGGCGCCGCCGCCGTCACGGACGGCGACCGGAACGCCTCGTGCGGAGGGAACGAGCTGAAACGTGGGGGTTGAGCCTCCGACTGCAGTCGGATTGGCGCGGAGGACGAGGCGGAGAGGCGGAGGAGGGAGGTGGAGCGCCATTTGATTTTTCGGTCGGTCCCTGCTTCAGCCTTCCGGATTCGGAGTGTGTGTTTGGATTGCGCTGATAGCGTCTCCACATGGAAGGACGTGAATGGCTGAAGAAGAGAAGCAGAGAGCGAGTGTGAGAAGAGGAGGAGGAGGGATCGTGCAAGTTAACGGCTCTCGCGTGGTCCTTACATGGTGTTATCCATTTTGGGTAGTGAATCAGATTTTCCTTGTTCTTTTTTTCCTTTTTGTCTCTTTTTTTCCCCCTCGTGTGGCGGCTGCAAAAGCGTACGAGAAATAATGAAAAATTCCAAATAAAAATGTTAGCTCTCATTTTCTTAAATAAAAATTTAAAATATATTTTATTTTAAATAAAAACTTAAAGTACCTTTATTATTTCTAAGAAATGCCGAGCCAAATGGCATTTTCATAATTTGATTTTTTGAATTTTTTTCCTTTTTTTTCTATCCTTTTTTTTTCCTTTCCCTTCCTCAGGCACCGGTGGAGGTTATTGGCGTCGGGCAAGGGCCGCTTGAGTGAGGCCCTTGCCTAGGCCAGCATTGAGAGAGGGCAACCCTCGCCAGATTTGACAAGGGCGACCCTCCGTGTTTGGAAATAGGCGATGTCACCCTTGCCTGGGTTGGATGGAAGGCCCAAGACAGCGAGCTCTGTTGTTGGCCAAGGAAAAGGGGAGAAAAAAAAGAAAAAAAATAATAAAAGAAAATAAAATTTAAAAAATTAAATGATGACAATGCTCTTTGTTCACGCCTTTCTTTGAAATAATAAAGGCACTTCATACCCTTATTTAAAATAAAATCCAATCTAGACCCTTCTTTGAAATATTTTCAGGAAGGAATGCTCAACATCCTTCGCGGGATTTTTCTGAATTCTTCGAAAATTTGCACCTGAAGAAATATAGATTTCACTGCTTCAATAAAGAGTTATTTTCCCAAGCCCTATAATGTGCTGGCTTTGTATCGCCAGAATCATATGATTCCACAATATGAAGAACCGAAAACACCATACCATATTTGCATTAATTTAATAGATGTGCGCAATCTTTAATTTCCCAATGAAATAAAGCACCCATCCGATTTCAAATCAACTTATCCTATTTTTTTTTGGCTCTTCACATAAGTACAATTTGAGGGCCTTGGTAGCTTGATTTTGAATTAGCTAGTACAATCTTTGATTCCTTTCGAATAATCGTAATTAAGAACTCAAAGCCTTGATTTCAAATATAAGATAGTCAAGGTGTTGATGACCCGAGTGTTTGTCTGTCCGTTGCAAAATGACTAGAGAGGCCTCCAATTATATAGAGGACGTGAGGAATATTTGATCATTTTATCGGACGAATTTACATTGCATTCCACCAATCGAAAATTAGATCAACATTTACTATGATTTAAGTACATGTCGAATCCATTTTGTACCTGATAATTTGTCTAATATTAGTTTGATTTAACTCATCCATTCACCCAACATCTATGTTCGAGTTTAATTGTTTATGGTGAATAATATTTTACTGTGAACACGTATCATAGTTTGATTAGACAATAACGCTTGCATATAACGATTGGTAAGCACAAAAATATTTATGCAGAACTCTATATTTTTTTTTTTTTGTTGAAAGCAGAACTCTATATTGGCTTGGAAGATTTTGCTGCTTACGAATACATTTAGGAAACTAGATGAAAAATGAGTCATGTTAGCGAAAATCATAATTTACAATACTTTCTCTAATTAATTCTTATTAATTTAAATTCGAGAAAATGACACAAATGATCTTTGAAATTTGGCTCAATATATAATGTAATCCATGAAATTTTAATTTGACCAATACGATTCCTGAACTTTAGTCAAATTTGCAATATGGTCTCTGAACTTTTAATTTGATCAATAAGATCGATGAATTTTGGAATGTGCTCAACTTAGTCCATGAATTATAGGAAGATGTTCAAAGTCATTCATGAAAATTTAAGGATCACATTGCGAATTGGGCTAACGTTCACAGACCGTATTGATCAAATTAAAAATTTAGTGATCACATTACACATTAAATTAAAGTATAGGGACCATTTCCATTATTATCCATTTTAAAATCTAATAAGAGAAAAAAGCTTGGTATATTTTTATATATATTTATTGTAGAATATAGAATTCGAGAGATGATATAGTACAACTTAAAAATACTTTCTCTAATTTCTTTTTTTTGGCCAAATTCACATTTTCCTTCAATTTCTTTAATTTATTTGTTGAAATATTAATCCAATAAGAGACGAAGCTAAATAAAACGTGCCTCGAAGTTTTAAGTGTCGAGCGACGAGCCCGACTGCGAACATCGTCACTGCCCCGCGGCTAATCGCATGTAGATGGGGGAATCGCCAAATCGCCTCCGACTTCAATTTCGCTCGCAATCGAAATAGCCGACGAAGTGCTTCGCGCAGAACCAGCTTCGCAATCGGAAAATGTCGTACGCGGTAATCAAGTTCGGGGCTCTAGCGAGGAAGGCGGGCCGAGCCGCGAGACGAGCCCCAAGCGCCGCCGTCTCGGAGAAACCGGCTGCTTTGAAGGTGGCCGAGTCTGATAAGGTTCCGGAGGTTCCATTTGACAATTCGTGCGTCTTGGGTTTGCACTCGGTTGGGCGGCTCCATGAGGTGATCATTCTTTTTAACCCCTTTTTCCTCTAACTGTTTATTGGTGCTTGTTTTGGGTGTCTTCAATCTCGTCGCCTCGTGAATCGTTGATTTTGTTCAGTTACGACGTCAGTTTGATTCGAGAGAATAAAGATTAAGGATCTTCGAGGTCACGTATGAGAAACGGTCCTCAATGCGAAACGGGTAACACCAACATAATATGCTAGAAAGTTGTTTTTCTGTAGTGTTCCAGATTGAGCTTGTGCTTGAGCTTGTGCTTCCTTATTCGAGTAGCACCCGCATTTTGTGCGACTTTTTCATGTCTGGTGTGGTAGAAAGAAGTTCTATAAAGAACTTGGAGATGGGCAAGTTTCGAATGGAGGATGTAGAAGAGAGTTATTCTGGTAATGCTTTTGAGGTGCTTTGCGATCTGCGTGACTAAGCCATCCTGTTTATGTGGAATTAGATCTAAACACGGCGCTACTGGTTGACATAGCCATTGTTTATATCACTCTGGGCTTCATCTCTGTATCCTCGTATCGACAATTGCAATTGTTCTGCCTGAGTTAGTCTGAGATTTGGATTTTCAAAGGGTATCTGCTGTTTGCATTCCCATTTATCTGATCCCTGACGTACATAAGCATCTTGACATTGCCATCGAAGTGTGTTTCACCATTCTGTACTTCTTTTATGTGGTTTACATGACTTGGCTGCCACCATAATTGGTGGGTTGCCAGATCATGTCCCTAAGTACTTTGACCTGCTTATTATCAGGCAAATTAAGAATTTGTCCTATTCATCAGCTATTAGGATACTTGCCATATCATTTTGTTTATGAAATTCAAATAAGTCTCTGATACAGATTAAAGAAGATAGGCAAGAAACTTGGTTCTCCAGAAGAAAAGAGTATGGTGACTCGTTTTTCTTAAATATTTTTTATTATTATTCGTGACAACTTTTGAGTAGTTAACCGTACTAGCTTCCTGATTGCTCTTAATGTCGCGAATCATGATTGAATTATCCTCAAGGGTGTAATTTGCAATTAAACATCAAATTTCATATTTTCACAATATGAGTCTCATGATAATTCGCACATTATATTATATTATTTTGGATCTATTACCACTTGGGATGTACCAGGGTGAAGTACTTTCACAGTATAATATTTTGACTGATCTGACGGTGTATTATTTCCTCAAATTTCCTTCGGCTTTTATTTTTGGGAAAAGAACTGCTAATCTAATATATCAAATTAATCATACAGCAGCCGCCCTATTTGGGTTTTTGATAGAAAATTTCTACGTTATCATGATATCCCTGTGTCTAAGAAGACTCCCAGTAATAGGCTCTGGATAATATGTTAAATTTTCTAAATTTGCCTCTCAAATGCCAAGCGACAGTTTTATGAAATTTGATAATCTTCGAAGAGGAGTTCCAGGGGCGTTAGTGGGTGACTTTCTTTGTGAGAAAGAATCAGGTAGTCGACTAGCCTCTGCATTTGATGTTTGGTGTGAAGCAACATGAGTAGGGTAAAGAATAAGAAAGTGGAAGAGTGGTTCTGTTCTCATTAATGTGTTCATGTACTCAGCAATGTGACAATTTTGCTATCTCAAGCCCTCCAAATATGATAGGAAATTTATTTTCCTTCATAAGGCACTCTACAAAGCAAGAATACTACAAAAGAACTTTTAAAAGGTTAAATTGTACTCAAAACAAGTCCATGAATGCTTGTGAAGACATATGTCAAGTGTGACCAACAAAGTCCCACCATAATTGGATGTGATACACGCATACTGATTTGTATTTACCAAAGTCTAGCGATAAGATAATTGTCCTTAGTGGTCATATTGACAAAGGTTACTGTGGTCAAGGTTTCTTTTCATATTAATGAGAAATTTGAGAACATCTGTGTGTCTACTACCTTTTTTATTGCAAAATATCTGTGAGATTTGTGTACAATATATTCCTTATACCCTTTAGAAGCTGCCTCCTATGTGTAATATAGCAATTTCTCTTTCAATATTTCCAGGTTTCACATATGAATAGTTGCAAGATTTATAGAAGTACAGAGCTGAATCTCCGGGTTATGAGACCTCACAAGCTGAATTTGTATAGGTTTTGCTCTACGTCGAACCTACAGGTGTTGTCAAATGAAGTTTCTGGAAGCCATCAAATGCGTGCCACAAGGAAGCATTCACGGCAGATCATGGAATTGATTAATAGTGGCCCAGATGATTTGGAATTGAAGTTGGATGCGATGAATGTAAGGCCATCTCTCTCTTCAATTCTACGCATATTTCGAACCATAAACAGTAAGAAGGTTTCTGCTTTGCGGTTCTTTCGTTGGACTGAGAAGTCCTGGCCTGACCTGGGCTGTAATCCTAACATCTGTAGTTTAGTCATTGATAATTGTGGTCGGCTTGAAGATTATGAGACCATGTTTCTCCTCTTGAAGGAATTTAGTTTGAATGGAGTGTGCCTTACAGAAAAGGCTTTTACATTCCTAACTGTCTCAAGGTCTTCAGTAATGGATGCCGTGAACAAGACTATAGAAGTCCTGAATCAAGTTGGGGGACCATGTCGTAATTCTGGGGTATTTGCTTTGATCGAGACATTTAGTCGGTTCGGATCCTTTGAGATGGCGAAGTATGTAATTCAAATTACCGAGGTAAAGGCTTCATACTACAATATTATGGCGAGGGAGAAGTGCCGTAGATGTGATTTTGAGGATGTGAAAGTTATGATTGATGAGATGAGGCAAGCGGGCTTTGGGCCAGCAATTGGTATCTTCAATTACTTTATTAGTAGCTTGTGTCGAAGTGGTAAACTCAGTGAAGCGCTCCATATGATCGAAGAAATGGAAGGGACAGATTGCCCTCCCAATGCTTTGACTTTTGAGATACTGATTAATCACTACATTAGAGAGGGGAAGATGAATGTTGCAACCCAGTTACTCGATCGAATGGCATTGATTGGGATTGAACCTCGTATTACAACACATACTGCCTTTGTCAAGGGTTATTTTCACAGGGAGCAACCCGAGGAAGCCTACAAATATGCAGTTTCCTCGGTTAACAACTCAAGTAATGAGACTTACAGCTTGCTTGCAAGGCTTCATCTAGAGAAAGGAGACACTATCACAGCCCAAAAGATTCTGCTTGAAATGATCGAGAAGGGTTTAAAACCGAGCCTTTCAGTTCACTGGGGAGTTCTGAAAACTCTTAAGAAGACAGGTGAGATATGTCTGGCCCAAGAGTTGGCAAGCAGTTTCGCTAGGTTCAAGACACAGTTGAATTCTGAGGCTGGTTAGTGACAATATCAGATTTTATTCACCCTTTCTCTATCCCTTCTCTTGTGCTTTCTGGTGGCACAAGAAATATAGAACTTCTTTGTCTGGAGAACGCCTGATGATTTGCATTCAAGTGGCAAGACAGCAATGATTCGCGAGCAAGCAACCATGAAAGTAAGATGAGGCAACCATATCATAGGGTCGCGGCGACAATGGATGAGGGAAAGCCTAAGAAGATGTGGGCACCTGCTCTGGAGGACCTCGATCGCGTAGTAGATGATGCCGTTGATGGATTAACAATGTGGCTGGCTTAACTTGGTAGGAACTGTTTCTTGTGGTATTCACCATTGTCAGGATTACTGACATTGTATCTCTCTCATACCTCTCTTTCTTTCTTTCAGCAAGGTTGGCAGTAACTTTTTATTTGTCTGGTCGCTGTTGTGGTATAAATTCTACGTGGTCTCGGACTATAAAGACATTCTACCATAGTATATCTGATTCCAACGCCCGAAAGCAAAGGGAAAATAGACCAGTGATCTAGAAATCTCAAGTCTTTTCAGAGTCTAGGTTCGGACCGCAAGTAAGAAGACGTGTAACCCTTATTCTTGCAAGTTTTACCAGGGCCGACGGACAATTTCTTAAACTTTCATTGTATGTTTCTGGTGTGGGGCTTCTCTCCATATATTTCAACCATTGATTGAGATGTTGACGTGCCTAATAAAGATTTCCCTCTATGGCCTCCTAATAAAACAATGGAAAGGTGGCCGATTTTGATCTCCAGATTAACTTCATGTTGGTCGGGTAAATGATATAAATGGCTTCTTAATGTTGGCGAAATATAGCCTTTGAATTTAAAATTTATTCAATGCAATCTTTAAATTCTGGCCTAATGTGCAATGTCATTTTGAATGTTTAATTTTTTTTACCAATTTTGTCTATATGAAATATTTTCGTACAGTTTAGGGATTAAATTGAACATGAACTAAAAGCTTAGAGATCACGTTGAAGAGACTTAAAGTTTAAGAATCACATTTCATGCTAAGCCAAAATTTAGGGTTCTTATTATGTTGTGAAAATTACCAAAAACGTCATAAATCTATTGTAATTATTTCAATTCAGTTATAATTTTTTTTACCAATTCAGTCTTAGACATTTTGCATTTGTGTCACTTTGCTCCATTCGATCAATTTTTGGCAAAAAATCATTGACATGGAGCTGCTAGTGTAGACATGAAAAATTTTAAATAATTTTTTTTGATTTTTTTAAAATTTTTCTTCTCTATCTTCTTCTCCTTCTTCCTCCAGTCGATCGTTGGATGGAGGGCTGGCGACTCGCCATGGCTGGGCGAGGCTCGCCATCCTGGCCAGGGCAAGCCTCACCTGAGACCAACAACCTTGCTTTGGTTTGGTTGTCGGATCTCGGCGACTGATTGGAGGAAAAAGAAGAAAGGGAAGAAAAAGCACATTAAAAATAGATAAATAAAAATTTAAAAAGTTGAATATTTTTTAAAATATTACTAAAAATTGGCATGTCAGTCATTTTCGATAAAAATGGTTAGATAGATTGAATTGAAACAAATGCAAAAGACTCAAATTGAAATGGAAAAAAAATTGACATAATCATAATAAATTTATAATTTTTTTTAATTATATAATTCTTCTTGTTATCCCTTATCCGTATCCAAATGAGCCAACGACAACAGTTCTGGCCCCGTAGCAAATGAGGCGAAAAGAAAAATGATGCCATGTTGCATTTTCAAATCCGTAATTTTATATAAATTGAATCAAATGAACACGCCTGCAAGAGCAGCTCAAACTAGTGTTCCCCTCTCTCTCTCTCCGAGAAGACGCGAAGAAAAAGAAGGATGTCGGAGACGATCGTCAAGTTCGGGATACTGGGCTGCGCCGAGATAGCGAGGAAGTTCGGCCGAGCCATAGGCCTCGCCCCCAACGCCACCATCGTCGCCGTTGGCAGCCGCTCCGCGGAGAAGGCCGCCAAGTTCGCCGCCGACAACGGCTTCCCCCCGGCTACGCGGGCCTACGGCTCGTACGACGCCGTCCTCGACGACCCGGAGGTCGATGCCGTGTACGTGCCCCTTCCCACCAGCCTACACGCCAAGTGGGCCGTCCTGGCCGCCAGAAGAGGAAGCACCTGCTCCTGGAGAAGCCGGTGGCCCTGAACGTCGCCGAGTTCGATAAGATCGTGGAGGCTTGCGTCGCGAACGGCGTGCAGTTCATGGACGGGACGATGTGGATGCATCACCCCAGGACGGCGAAGATGAAGGAGTTCCTCTCTAACGAGAGGGCTTTTGGGAAACTCAGAGCGGTAAATTCTTCTCTCTTTGATGATTATTTCGGTCTTTTCGATTTTGTGTCTCTGGTGTGGGGTTTGTGGTTTTGGGGGAAGATTACAATGGGCGTCGTCTTTTCGTTCTTGAGGAACTTTTTGGAGTGGCAAGCTCGGGCCAAGAATTTTAGATTCTCTTTTGCCAATTGTCGAATAAGAACTCGTATGTCCACCAGAAAAAAAAAAGGGAATGAATCTGATGAAATGGTTAGCTAAACATTGTTGCGGGTTTTCACTAATAATGGCAGTCTTCGGAGTAAATGTAGGTAGCTATACTGAGTTTATTCTAGGGACAAGCCATGTAAAACCAAAGGTGTTCGATATGCATGTTTTTTTTTTAATCAGTAAATATGTGCATTCTTTTGGGGCCATCTCTCAAAGATGTGATGTGGGAATGAAACCCTAACAAGGCGCTCTGAAACCAATTGACATAGATAGCAAAAAGAACGGAAACAGGCTACATTTGAACAAAGATAAGATATTATAGGGCGCATGAAAAACTAATGATGTTTATTGGTATGAAGAAAGCTAATTGACAAACAGACTTAAAAGACCTACAGATGAAAGACGATCTCAACTCTTGATCTAAAGTAGCAGCTCAGTTGTTCGGGATCAATTAAAAGTCACACAAGACCACTTGTTTGGCAAATAACATAATAAGTGACAACAAAAATAAGACCTGTAAAGTTATGAAAGCTAGAATTGTGCTTGTACATCATTGTTTGTGGGTTAGAAAGGATCAAGCTCCAATATTGAGACTTCAACTTTTTCAGGAGATATCTCTGAATCAATCTTCTTCATCGCCACTCCAGAAATCCTGTATTTGTAGCTTTGATAGCTAATTTATCTTTCATTTTCGCAATGACTTGCTATATATGTTGTGATTCCTTCCTTCCCCGATGTGAGAAAACCCGACCTCAAGTTTCGGTGTTTAATAATGAGATACAGTGAATTTCTTGCAATCATCATTAATAAGTGAATCATGTCACCAAAACCATCGAAGTTTTCTTGCTTCGTGAAAGCTTCCAATTGATAAATTCAATTGAACATTCCAGTTGAAGAGGAATAGTAAAATGAATCATCAACATGGAAGATATTCTCTCTCTTCAACTTTAAATTGGCTAGCAACTCCTCCACATGATTGTTGATCTTCTTCTGTGGCACTTATTGATGTCTGATGAAGAGACTCTACAAGACAATCCTTTTTTTATTTTCACTCGAATCTTCAAGGAATTGCAATTAATCACCCTCTCCAAGTGAAAATATTTCAAATTTTTCTTGAGCATTATAGTCATCCCAAACAACTGTATGTCTGGTATCTTCATCATCCCATTAACCTTCGTGGTTTCATCTTTGAAGTCTTCACTAAAAGAATAGATTTCTTTAAGAAATGTTAGAGATTACACAATTGCTCTTCCAATCCACCTCCTCCAGCATTATTTATGGTCCGGCATCATGAAAGTGATTTTCATCAAATCCCTCATCACCATCATCCTTGAAACCAACTTCCGACATGTCCAAGGGATGCTACCTGTCTTTGGCAGTAGGGTGAAATAAAGAAGCGGTTGCCTTCCACATTCTCCATATGGGCTTCAGAAGGTTCCTATCGCTGCAAGGCCTGAATGATCTGCCACAAGTCTCCAATCACATGTTGCATCTCAACCTTCTCTATTTGATGGGCTTGATTACTGCTTCTCTTCCATGTCCAACCATCTCGTCCGAAGAAAACCCTAATTGCAAGGTAGGACATTTTCTTCTGTGATACCAAATTGATGTGGGGAAAAGCTTCTTGACAGGGGGCTCTGGTACCAATTGATGTAGTCGGAGAAGGAAAAGATAATAAAAAGAACAAAAACAGGGCTAAATACTGTTGAAGTGAAGCTGGACAAGGAAAGATGTTCTGGGGTTCATGAAAAACCAATGAGCTGATGAGAAAGAAACTTAAGTGCCAATTTATACAAGAGACACGGATGAAATAGCAATTTCCAATCTCAACTGTTGGAGGCTTGGAGCTCATTAAAAGTCACATGACTGTATATTAACCTGATAACATAATAAATGGCTAAACAGAAAGGATAGAGTAGAGCCATTTTGAGAATAATCCAAAATGGAAAGTGTTCAATTGCAACATGAAAACGTAACTGAATTGATCCGAGTTACTCTTCGGGTGAGGATTGTAACTTTCCATGAATTTTCCATTTCTCACTCAACAACGGAACTTTGCTTATTTCTTTTTTGAGGATCGACGAATCATGTTAAGGGAATAGAACACTTCAGGTACGCATTCTGGCATCTACCATAGAAATCTCATTCTGTTACTAGGAATGCTTTAGCTTGCAAATTACAGTAAATTGGTTTCTAATTCTCAAAGCATGGTCACCAGTTAGTGCTGATACAAGTTGCTATTAAAAGGCAGCATGATGAAAATTCTGAAGATTGGGGTTGGTGAAATGATCTCTCTGTGGTCCTGCATTATCTCTCTAAAGTACTGAGAAGGGATTTTATGAGAACACTGCATTGTGGTGCGGTGATTTCTCTTTCCATGCACTCTCTTTTTAAGTTGGTTAGGAACATCATCATCAACATCAATATCAATGTCACCTTTATTCCAAAACAGTTGGGGTGGTGAGGAATAGGATCCTCAAAATAATTCTTAGTTAGAACTTTTAGATAGCAGTAGGTTATACTTAAAGAGTGATTGGTAAAGATGGTTTATTAACTTATTGGGCTTCGAATGGATTTTCAGTATAGCTTTGATGTGACATAATGGACATGATGCTATTGTCACAATCTCAAATGAAGTCACCAATTTGAAGATATTAGTGTTGAATATAGAGAAGAAAGAATATTGACATTTTGTGGAGTACTTTCAACAGTTATCATGTGGCATTTGTTGTTATGTGCACCTTAGACACTTGATAGTTCAGTAATAAATATACTCGTGGTGGCTTGGGTTGATGCTTGGTCATAATAAGAGGTTAGCTTCTTGTAGTAGCAATTAGGGGTATCTCATGTACTAGAATTCTCATTCTATGCTCCAGGAATTTTATTATGTTTCACCTTTATCTATTGGAATATAAGATGAAGAAAACCTGAAGAGATTCCTGCCAAAGTCTCTTCTAGTGTTCGTTCCACTGAAATAACTGTATACTTCTGTATTTAACACCTCTTGCCTTAAGAACATGGGAATAGTTTAGAAAAAAGGATATCGTACTAGCCTTGGGGTTTTGCTGATAAATCACTGGGACAATTCCAGTATGATGAATTTCCAAGATGCACTTGGACATCCTGCTGACAGTTGCTGTATATGGTGCTTTTTAAGGGTTGTATCGCTTGATATCAGAAATCACTTGCCAACGTGATAGTCTTTACATTAAAATTGCGTATCAAGGTAAAGTAGACATTTGAGCTTGTAAGCATTATTGAGATGAAGTGACTATATCAGCATACGCTTTACATTTATTGTGTTAGATTGTGTGATAGTTGTGATGTGGAAAGAAAACCCATGTGTGTAAATTGAGTTAAACGGGCAACCTGTATTTCGTTGTCTAACACATGGGCTAAATGGTTGCTATGGTTGAAAGGCATTTGCGTGGTGTAAAGCAATTATTTGGAGATTTAGATTGAGATATATGGATGTGGTGGCCATGGATCTCCTGGTCAAATATGGTAGCTTACATGCTTATTACACATTTGGCCTTATCATGTCTGTTAATGGGTTGAACATTGAACTCTTTTCTCCCTTGCTATGAGGTGCTGTAGCTCCCTTGCATTTGCCAAGATCAGTTGGGAAGTCGGAGATTAACCCTCTTTAAAGGATATTCTTTGATTCTTAGTTCTTGTCAAGTCTCCTTTTAGAATGCCAGTAACAGTAAAAGCCCCCTTTAGTTCTTATCAACCCTCTGTAAAGGATATTCTTTGATTCTTAGTACTTGTGAAGTCTACTTTTAGAGTCCCAAAAACAGTAATAGCTCCTCTATGCCAATAACAACACGTTCTTCGATCATCTTGGTGTCTGCTTCATTGGACTGATTCCGTTGGTGTGCCGGAACTACTTAATGGTAAGCCTTAATTATGTAGTGTGTTTAAGATTTTACTGTATGAATATTGTGAACTCGGAGACTTTCGCATCCTCAATTTTACTCTTTATACAATGAAATGGAGAGGGGATGGGTGCAGCAGAATATCTAGTTCAACCAAATTGGAAAGCATACTGTCAAATTGTTTCCTTGAAGCAGCTCTTTTGTGATAGGAGCTTGGATCAAGTACCCTTAGAGAGGATATCGTGAATTGAAAATATTTGGTACACAGAAAGCAACCAAACAGATGGCTGCAAGTGTGGTAGTTTTAGGCGTTTTAGAGAGAGCTCTCTGGATTGTGGTAAATACCTGCATGAATGTTACGTAGGTGATTCATGTCTTTTGCATTTTGATTCATAGCATTTTTTCCATGTCCAGAATAAACCTTTGGCAACTCCAAATATAAAGTGAGATTTCTTTTGCCCTTGAAGGTTTTGAAAGGAGATGAAGAGGTAGTAGTGTGTTTGGGGAAAGTATTTTTCTTGCGTGCACTCTTCTCTTGGATCTTATTCTGCTAATTCTTCACGAGTTGGTATGCACCCTGTGGGGTTTTTGCTTTTGAAATGGTTTGAAGCCTCAATTGTCCAGGAGTCTATAGTGTGGATGTTGGATTGCTTAAGTTACTGCATTGAATCTGTGACTTGTGATTTTGTATCCCATGGTAAATGGTATATATAATTTCCCATGTATTTGATGGGCCAGAGGTTTCCCACGTTGAACAACTAATTTATACAAGTTGCTCTAGATATTGGGGTTTCCTGATATCTTAAAGATGGTTTTCCTTGAACTAGCAGATGCACACCTGTTTCACTTTCGCTGCTGATCCTGATTTTCTGGAGGAGGACATTCGTGTTAAGCCAGATCTTGATGCTCTTGGTGCTCTCGGTGATGCTGGCTGGTACTGCACCCGGTCAATTCTGTGGGGGAATGATTATGAATTGCCTAAGACGGTGACGGCCTTGCGCGGGCCCATTTTCAATAAGGCAGGGGTCATCTTTATCCTGTGGGGCTTCTTTATACTGGGAAGATGGAAAGGTAGCGACCTTCCATTGCTCGTTCTTATCTCATTTGACAATGGATATAACAGCCGTCGGAACAAAGGGGACACTGCACGTCCATGATTTCATCATCCCATTTCAAGAGAGTGAAGCATCTTTCTCAGTAGCTTCGGAATCAGGGTTCGACGAGCTGGTGACAGGGTGGGTCCCCAAGCCATCCGAGCATTTAGTCAGTACTAGTCTTCCGCAAGAGGCTCTGATGGTGAAAGAGTTCTCCAGCTTGGTTGGTGCCATTAAAGCCGAAGGTTCGCGGCCTGAGATGAAGTGGCCGATCATCAGCAGGAAGACTCAGCTGGTGATTGATGCGGTCAGGCTGTCGATCGCGAGAGGATTTGAGCCCGTCGAGGTTGTTGGTTGAATATTATGTCCTTGGGGATTCATTTGTACTTTGTTCCCAACTCACCGCGGTTGGGGGGATTCGTTGAATAAGGAGTCGTTGGCTTAATCAATGAAGACTTGTTGCTTGAAATTTTTCATAATTAAAAAAAGGGTCGTGTATAAATGACAAGTATTTCTATTGCTTTTCTATATTAGAAAATTGCATCTAGCAGTAAAGTAGTGAAATTTAGTAGGGATTAAACTCGTGGTTGCATCTAATATATGTTTGCGCGTCACATGCCTGATGAAGGATGCAAAAGTTCTTTGCATTTTCCTATTGAAAGACTGCAATGAAGATACTATTAAGTTGATACGTACAATTAATATTAAGTTGAGGTGTATTTTCTAAATCCAGTTCTCGAAGTTTGGACATGTTACGGTTACATTTTGCTTTTGTATAGATGTGGTCTTATGCATCTTTAAAAAGTCATTTCAATTTACTGGAGAAACTTGACCCTAAATCAATTGCATTACTTATCTTGCTCTTTAACTTCGGAAAAGTATACGATAATAGATGATTTATCGAGGCATTTTTTAATCACTGCATGAATTTTCCTTATATATATATATATATATATATATAAAGTACCGACAATACGAAATTCATAACATCCTTTCACTCATGAGTTAATTACGACAATTTATTAACAATATTTTCAGTATGTCTACTAATTTTTTTCTACGTGCTTAGTTGAAAATGAATTTAAAATAAGCCAATTTATATGCAACTTTATTGAAGTGATTTCTTATAATCGAGCAACCATACTATAATGCAAGTACCTTAGTATAAAACTAATGTTTAAGCTTTAAGCTTTAATGAGTTGACAATTGTATGTGTTATTGAAAGATTCTTTTGTTATACTAAAAATCAGTTCACTTTTTGTCATGCGACCAACAGAAGGTGGGCTCTCCTGTCTGTTTTTTTTTGGTCAAAAGGCTCTCCTCTTGGCTCATCCCAATTGTACCTCTTTTCTGGCCATATTATAAATCCGGATTTTATTAGAATAATAATTTTTGGCCCACTGTGAGAATATTAGTATATTGTGAGTTATAAATTCTTAAAGAAATGAACACCACAATAATTTATAATTATTTATTATTAATTTTTTTTGTGGCCTAGAACCGACTGTTATTCTCACAATAGATTAAAGATGGAAAAATTATAAAAAAATTCCTAAACCTATTATAATTATGCTAATTTAATCCTAAACCTTTTATATATTTTTTTTAATTCAGTCATTCTAGCCAACTTTGGTCGGCCGACGCTGATGTGGACACCGGTGTTGACGTGGACAAATTTTCAATAATATTTTAATATTTTTTCAATTTTTTGTTATTTTTTCTTTTTATTTTCTTTATTTTTATTTTTGTTTTCTTTTCCTCATTCCTCCGAATGGTTGCCTGATTGGTGATCGGCCAAAGCCAGCTTGGCTCAGCTTGTGATAGCCGAAATTTCATTAAATTTGTTTACGAGTAAACTAGGTTATGTAATGAAGTTTATGTCGAAGATATAAGGCTAATGATGTTAGATGAGACATGGTTTTGATGTCTGATGCTTGGATTTATTTATGGGCGTTGATGTGAGATTTTGATAAGATTGAGTAGTCCTATAATTTGAGTGCGAATGAACCCCTAAAACCTCTAGTCGACCAACCTAGCCCTCCCTCATCTATATAAAATAGGGGTGATATGTTCCCGGTCCGGTTCGGTTCCCCTCAAGAACCGGGAACTGGACCGGTGGTCCCGGTTCCCAATTTGCTGGAACCGGGAACCGGACCGACAGTCCTAGCAACCGGACCGGACCGGACCGATAAATGGACCGGACCGAACCGGACCGGACCAAAAAAAAAATGCAGCCCAAATTGATTTCCTTTTTGTCCTTTCCATCATCAGCTAGAACCATCTTGATGTGAGCACAGAAGCTTCCGCCAAAGTTTTTGGGTGACTATCTTTCAAGGAGAAAGCAGAGAGATTATCTCAACCGCGGACCACATTCTGAGATGGATGAACTAATTGTCGACATGCGAATGGAATGAGACATTCAACAAACCAAGAAGTAAAGCATCCTCATCAAACACAGAGCTGAGCCTCAATTTACTCGAATAAATAGAAAAAAGCCCATAGATCGGTAACACAAGCACCCGCAAAAGCTAGAAACCAGCGGGCAAAGTACAAGACCGGACAAAAAAGAACACAACTTTCCCACACCTAGAAAACACACGCTCCGAATCGAATCGGACTGGAACCGATCTAACTCAAGAAACAAACCAAAGAGAACGCATCAAACCCAAGAAAACTGCAACTTCCAGATTTGGGATTGAATCGGAAACAGGGACAAACACCCATGCCAATCGAAGCTTACCACGGAGCAGGAGATGGACAAAGGGCCGAAGCCAACCTCCTAGTCAGGGCAGCTCTGGTTTCTCTCGGCCGGAGGGAGCGAGCGAGAGAGAGAGAACCGCGCCACCGTGGCTCGAGCACCTTCTTCAAGTCGTCGATGAACCGTGCCACCATAGCTCGTCCTCTCCTTTTCACCAAGTCGTCGTCGAGGTTCAATCTGCCAGAGAAGAGTGACAAGACTGCTACTGTGAGAGAGAAGAGGTCGGGAGGCAATAGGGATATGAAACAAACCCTAAACGTTAAACAGCTAAAAAAGTAAACACGGTTATTAAAAAAAAAAGTGGTCCGGTCCGGTCCTACATCCTTGGAACCGAGAACCGGATCGCCCCGGTCACCGGTTCCAATTTAGGAACCGGGAACCGGACCGAACCCCCTCAGAATCAGAACCGGACCACCGGTCCCAGTTCGGTCCGGTTGGTCCCGATCCGATCGGTCCACTTTGCTCATCCCTAATATAAAACCCTTCTCTCTCTCCTCCCCCTCATTTCCCCCCTCTCTTTTGCGCACACCTCCTCCCTCCCCCTCATTCGTTCTGCCCAACCCACGCCCAAGGCTCCTTTGTCCGCCACAACGCCAACGCCACTAGTTCGGCGTTGGCAACAGCTCCAACTCCCTCATGAGCTCAGCCCCTCCGCCGATCGATCGAGGCCTTACCCGCTCGCCCTTGGACTCAAGACGTCATGAGGAGAAACAGCAAGTTAGAGCTCACTTCTTTGTCGTTTCGCTCCCTTTTTTCATGGACGTTTTAATGCAAGTAAAGCTTCTAACTTTTCCACTGGCTTGATGATTTATCGCTTGATTGGTTGCGATGCTATGCGATGATTTAGTTGTGGGTAAGGTGGAAATAAGGTTGGCTTGCATGTGTTAGGAAATGAGTTTGTATGTTAGATCTATTGCTTGATTTGAAGTCCTTTGAACTTGGGCTAGCTGATCTGTGGGCTGATCGTATTGGTTTTTGGCTATGTGACTTGTATTGTGCGTGGAAGACGTAGAGGGGAGCCTCGGCCATGTGCTTATGAATTAGCATGGAAATGGTGATGTCTTATAGTCGCGTATGATCTATGGAGGTGTCGAGTTGCGTTACATCTAAAAATTCAAGCACGAGTTGTGTCTTTGCACTAAGGATGTGGATAGATGTGTACATGTAGTTGAGTCGTCTTGTCTGATAGGTCTGAGTTTGAAAGTTGTATGTTTGATGTCTTGCTTGCATTTGAGATTGAGAACATGTAATGAAACGAGGATCCCCTTGGCCTATGTCTCGACGATGATGATTGAAATCTGTCTGTGTCCAGATCCCTTGGGAGCCGAAGGAAAATCGGGAAATCCATAGCCCGTGTTCTATTGGAATACTTGAGGCCTATGTCCCTTAGAAGCCTTGGAGCAAGGGAAACTTGAGGCGTATGTCCCTCAAGTCACCCATAGCCGGTGTCCTATGGATGAATAGTTGAGGTGTTTATCCCTCAGAATCGAGGCTTGTGTCCATCTAAGACGAAATTGAGGCCTGTTTCCTCAAGAAATCATGGCTTGTGTCCCATAGAAAATTGGTAAAGAAGTGAAAACTAAATGGTTAACATGTGGTTGTCCACTTGCTCATGCGCTTGTGAGATTGAAAAATGTTATGCGTGCAATTGTAAAAGAGTCTCATATCTACTTGTCTTTATTGTCGAGTCCTTTTTGATTGAGTAATGGATTGATGGTTAGCAATTTTGTATTCTGGTTTCGACTCTATGGATAGACGTTGCTTTACTAGATACGTTGATTCTATTGCGTTTTGTGTCATTATTTATGAGAGACACGGTTGGCCATTTGATGGGACCATGGCCTTTTGTGCCTTTGGATGATGACAACAACGAATACACCAACGCGGTGTAGTATTGGTGTTTGAGGGTTGCTAGTAACTAGTGTATTGGTAGGCTTTTGAGAAGGAAGTATGGCTATCACTTTTTAGGAGTACCGTAGTAGCGTTTGTTGTGGGATGGAGGTGGCAACGGTGGAGGATAGTAAGATTGTAGTGTGGTGGAGTAGTTATGTTTGTTTTTATCCTAGATGTTTGTTTAAAACCTAATGTATGAACTCTTGTGGTAATATGTATATGTAAATAATATGTGAAAAATTATATTATTTGACGTGCATGCTAGGTCTTTTCTGTTGATTTATTGTTCAATGAAGCATCCATTGTGCTTCCTGTACGTGCCTCTAATTTGTAATCTTGAAATCACATAAAATTAGAGCTTGTTAGTAAGTAGCATGTCTGGGATGTCATAGGGCCTTGCTAGCTCTAGGCGAAGGCTGAGCTTGCCGGGAGGTCTGGCCTTGCCTAGCGGTGGTGGCGAGGCTTGGCCTAGGTGAGGCTGACCTTGTCCTTGCCTATTTTGGCTAGACGTCTTAAGAAAAGAAAAAGGAAAAAATTAAAATTTTTGAAAAAAATTAAATTATTACTATAAATTGTTCATGTAAACACTAATGTCTACGTCAGCGCCGGTCAGCGTCTAAGTTAGCTCCGACTAATCAAAGTTGGTCGGAAGGACTGAATTAATACAAATATAATAGGTTTAGGATTAAATTGGTACAAAAAAGATTTAGAATTGAATTGACACAATTGCAATAGGTTTAAAACTTTTTTGGTAATTTTCCTAATTAAAGATTGTCACTTGATCATTTCTCTATAATCCCCTCTCTCTCTTATGTGGACCTACATGTTGAGACTGCGATGGAATGGCACTTAAAAACTTTCTTTGACCCCTTGCCAATTACTCACTCGCTCATTGGCCACCTTGATCGTAGAAAGAAAGGGACAATTACAAATTTTTTTTTAACCTATTATAATTGTATCAATTCAGTCCTAAATATTTTTTTTTGTGTAATTCAATTCTAAACCTTTTGAAACTGTGTCAATTCAGTCTATCTAACCAATTTTGGCAAGTCGACTCTAACATGGAAGTTGCTAGTACCAGGCCGTCTGTCGACATAATATTTTAATATTTGAGATGTTATTTTATTTTTTTCTTCCCCTTCCTATTCTTCTTTCAGCCGCTCACTAGACCTCAATGATCGGCTAGAGGCGACGGTTGATGAGATCGACCTTACTGGCCTCAGGCAAAGCTCTCCCCCACCAAAGTCCATGTTAGCGTCGGTTGACTAAAATTGGTCGGATGGACTGAATTTGAGACAACTGCAAAAGATTTATGACTGAATCGACCAAAAAGTTAGAACTAAATTGGCATAATTGTAATAGGTTTAAGACTTTTTTGGTAATTTTCCGTAGAAAGAAACATCAAATAGGGGAGTACTTTGGGCAAGAAACCTCAATTAGTCTACTTGCGTTGGATTTTGTGGGATTTAACAAATGAGAAAAAAAAAAAATACATGACCTCCTTCCCTTCCCTTGATAAGGGTGGAAATCCAATTTCCTCATGTACCATCGATCCCATTAATTACGTAATTCCTCAAGACTAAATATATATATATATATTTTTCATAATGCCCTTACAAATTTTTAGGTTGCGTATGGTAACCATTCTCATTCTTTGATTCTGTTCCCTAGAACAGTAAAGAATGAGAATTATGTTTGGTAACCCAAATAATTAGATTCTGATTCTATTCCCAGAATCAGTTTTAAAGATCAGAATCAGTTTTAGAGCAAAATCCAGAACCAAGAAAAGTTGGTCTGAAAAAAAATCACTTTGACAATCACAAAACATAATGAAATCTCAACATCTTTCACTTTTCCCTTTTAATTTTCTCATCATTTTTCTCTCAACCTAATAAAAATAAAATAATTTAAAAAAAATTGGAAAATTTTTAAAAATCACAAAAAATTTAGAAATTTCCTAAAAAGAAAAGCTTAGATTATGCTAGTTTGACCTCATTTTCATAATTGGGGCCTAAATTTCCTAGATTTCCTAAATTTCACTCTTCTACAAAAAATGTTGCAGAAGATGAGGGCATCCAACATGCAGATGGTAACATATACACTCGTAGCCATGTGTCACAAAATATGGTCATTTACATGTGGACTGAAGCCAAACATCCACTTGGATTTAGGACAGAAGTTGCAAATGATAGTGAAGGACTCGTACTTCATATGAAGGAGGACAATTGGTCTTTTTTTTTTTTCAGTGGATAATTTGTTATTTGGTTGTTATGTTTGTATGTATTTGGACAACGTAACATTTAAAAAAAAAATAAGTCCTTAATATGGAAACGTGTCCCATGCTTCAATCGAACTTCAAACATCACGTATTAAAATTTGTATTTCATTTATGACATGCTAAAAAAATAAATGTATTTTAATTATTTTTGTGTGCATTGGAAATTAGCCTTTATTTAGGATTAAATTTTACAAAGTAACTACATAGTTATTTGACTTAAATGAAAAAAAAAAATTAGAAAGAGAAACAGTTTTTTGAAATACAAATTTGTGTAGTTATCAAACGCGTTTCTGATTCTTCAAAACTCATCTAGGAACAGAATAAAAAAGCCATTTTAATCAGAATCAGTTTTTGGATCAGAATCGTTACCATACGCAGCTTTAGAGTACCCAAGGAAATCCCAAACTCCTAGAAACTTCAAGGCATGTCTGGCCATCTTGGCCAGTACCCTCATCCTATCGTGCCTTCTCTCTCTTAGACACCCACACCTCTCTCTTTCTTTCTCTCTCTGCATAGTTGTTCATCTCAGTCGGATTTACAGGTTCTTGAAATGAGCTCTGGGGAAGTCCCTAAGACTGGTTTTGGATTGGAAAAGGCATGGAAGCAATTCATGTTAAATATATGCCCTAAAGCAACTATGTAATAGTTACATATTAGGGATTTTGGTTGTATTTTAATTTATTATTAAATTAATGGCAAAGACGCGTTTATCATTTGTCCAATTATATAATAAATTCCATAAGATCAGTTGTGACTAAACCTATTCTTGAGACGTTAAGAATATGTGTAGCAGGTTCATAGTTAGACTGAATCTTTAAACTGTTCTCGGTCGATGGATCATTGAGTGGATATTAATGATCCTGTTGAGACGATGTGTTCTTAATTTTGCTTTTAAGTATTGGATACTTAAAGAATGGCGAGTCACGAGTCATTAGGTATTGCGATGCCCGAATTGGAACACAGGTGCTTGTGTCAGACAAGTTCACTGAACGTGACACACATTTAACGATTAGTGACATGGAAGCTTTTAGCGTGGTCAATGTCTAATCGTTCATGCTCTAGTCTTGTGTAAATAATCCTTAGACCTAAGGCACAGTGTTGACTTGTACGTTGGATGGCTATAGTTCATAAGTGCGCATATTGGCGGTTCGCTGATCCGTCTCTGTACTTAATGGTTATAGTTTGTACACATACGAAGTCACACGTGTACGCAAAATGGAATCTGTCTCCTTGTTACATGCAAGGTATGATGTCCTATGCGATCTAGTTATGACAATGCATTGAAATCCTCGGCCGGGGTTGTAACTGAGAATAAAATGTTTATGTCTCGTACAAATGCATGTAAATTGGATTTGTGCATATGATCGAACTGGTGGCTTGACAAATATTCTATGGCCTTTGTTCGATCGGGACATAGTAAGACGGAGGGATTGAATTACACTGTAACTGGAGCTGACAGGTTCATTATGTTCTTAAAATATTCACACTGTCTGGGTAGCCATGACATATTGCTAGATGTCACTCGTGGCTTGTAGGACCTAGTAGTTGATCGGGACAATCAATTCTCTTGGAAGTACTAATGTTTAGTATTTGTCTTACTGCCAGCTCAGTGATGAACCTAGGGATGTCACACACCTTAACCAATACATGACGACGTTGAACGGAAAATATGATATTGCAAATATATTGCAATCATGACTATCGAATTTGTCGGTTGAAATTAAATTAAATTGGATTTAATTTGATTCTTAATTTTGGTCATGGACGTACGTGCATACGATGCGCACGCACTCTTGAAATGGGACACATATTGATATATCCAAAAATGAACGCATGTGATTTTTTATTAAATTATATATAGATATAATTTATGAATATATTATATATATAATTTTGTATTATGTTGCACGCACATATTATATATTGATGTGCGTGCAACAGAAATGGTTGGCACAAATTGTGCTGGCCATGAGGTTTCTCTATTATAAAAAAAAAAAAGGGTCAAAAAGTCAAAAAGTTGCATTCATTAATGGAACATGGTCAGCATGAGAAGAGGAACGGGTCAACATTATTTTTTACTTGCGCAATGCACGATCAGCAGTTACTGACCGTGCATTTGTGCAGAAATTGCACAACGCGCACGACCAGTAACCGTTCCTGATCGTGCGCGTAGTGTATTGTTCCTTTGACAATATAATCTGCAAAAGGTTGCACAATGGAAGAGACGAAGTGTGCGAAATTTGAGAGGGTGCCCGTGAGAAAATTAGAGACGAAAAACCAGAAAAGTTCTCTCCACGATTTTGTTCTTGCGGTGACCGAAAATTAAGTACGTGGAGATTTTTCATCACGAGATTACTAACACAATCAAGTGTGGAGTTTTTCCGCGTCGTTTTTCTTCCGTTCGTCGTACGATTGGTGGTGTGTCTGAACTAGAGGTCCGACGCTTGTGGGACTTGTATCGAAGAACATTTGGACCAACCCGTTTCAAACACGCTACAAGAGGTAATCCGTTTAACTCTCTTCGTTTAATTCGATTTTTGATTGAAACGCACGAACAACGACTCTGGAGATACATGTATGGGTATTTTATTACCGCTGCGTTTATTGTTATTTTTGCCTATGCATATCACGTGAATCCCAACAATTCATTCTTCTCGAAGAAAGTGCAAGAGATCTTTGTAGCAATACAGTATTCCATCTCACAGAAGCACATTACGGACGATATCATATAATTAAACACATAGGACATTTAGAGAGCTAATGTCCGTACACTTAGAAAAGTTTCAGAACACTACAACATTACGTAATACAGCACTACGTACGTACGCCGGGATCCCTCTTTTTTCTCTCTTTGGCCACAGTAAGCGCCGAGGATCCATTTATTCATTAAGTATAACGGCACATACAATACTAGGTTGCAAATTAGGTTTATAACAAGAAACACGGTGGATTTTGAGAGGCGCTGCTAATGTCTCCCGCCTCTCGGACGGCTACTGCACAAAGCGGTTTCTTCATCTCGCACGAAGCTTGAGGAGCTCGGTGAGATCGACCGGGTGGGACTCATGTGGGACCCAGTTTGAAGCGACGCACCAATTTGGCCACCCAAAGGCCGACGGTCGCCAGACCCAAGTTCTTGCCGGGCAGGACCGACGGCCTGCCCGAACGGTGCAAGCCTAAGGTCGACGCCCATCACGTTGAAGTTGATGCTGCCGTCGTCCGAAGCCGTGCCATCCAAGAACCTGTCGGGCCGAAAAGCCAGAGGGTCTTTCCACACATTGGGGTCGTGGGTGATGGCCCACATGTTGACCATGGCTGTGGTGCCGGCGGGGACCACCATGCCGTTGCTGAGGTGGACGTCAGACGTTGGACAGCCTGGCCCACGACAGCAAGGGTCCGGGGGGGTGGAGTCGCAGGGTCTCCTTCACTACCGCTTGGAGGTAGGGCAGGTCTGGCCACATCAGCATCGTTGACGCTCTTGTCTCCTAGTACGAGGTCAAGTTCGCTTTGAAGCTTGGTCTGAGCATTAGGGTTCAATACTAGTTCGGCCATGGTCCATTCAGTCAACAATGCCACCGTGTCAGTGCCACGAAAAATCATTTCCTGCTAGTACGATGAAGATTATAGATATGTTAGCTCCTGCTGACGATCATTATCAAAGGGAAAAGGGACTACAAGCAACCAATCTAACAAATATTGGAGTACTTTCCTTAGTAATTAGGTTGAAGTTACATGAATTCATAGAGTATTGAAACAACGTAAATATGCATCGTATACTATGTACTGGCCATAGAACAAAGGTAGGGTTATCGAAAAGTTCATTTGTGATACCATTAACACCACACAACAACATGAGGGTAATGTATGCCAAAAAAAAAAAAAAACAAACACCAAGAAAGTTGTTCTTTTGTAATATTCTTGTTCAAATTAGGAACTTGACATGATAGTAATGAAAATATTATAAACTTTTTTGTTATCTTCAAAATGGCATGGCAATAGTACCGAAACTGTCACATGCATGGATGTTCAAGATCAATAAGAAAGTTTTGATTTTGATGAGACAAGTTTAATTTTTTTTATGTACGTCTGTGTAATACTTGTGATCAGAGTAATTGACGAACCCACAGTATGGCGATCGCGTCATCTTCGCTCACTCTTCGGGCAACTATGGGTGAAAGCGGCCAGCTGGTCAATACAACAAACATCCGGGGGGGGCGAACTCCGACCGATCGGAGAGATTCCGCGGACTGCCCCTACTCGATGTCTTCGATGATTTCATTGACAAGAACCTTTCTACCTCTAGGAACAGAGCCGAGCAACGACAGCGGAATTCGGAAAGGTGTCGTAAACATAACTCAGGGCCCGGAAGATGATGAATAATACAGGGATTCGTAAACCAGTTAAACTCCCACGAGCTCGAACCTTTCTTTAACGATGTCGGCAGTTCGTCGACTTCGTTATGCTAGGGGCCTCATGTCTTCTCTTACCAAAAACTTGTCCCCATTATGTTATTAAGGCTGCATTTGGAGGATCTTTCTGAAAACGACAACGTCCGCCTTTAAAGGATTGTTTCCGTCTCAGCGAGGCTTCATCATGAAGCCACAGTCCGCCTGGCGCCCGGCTTCGTGAGCTGCAATGTGCTTCGCCTAAGAGGTGAGCTGAGCTATCCTCACTCAGGAGCCGCCAATATGCGCTGGTCGGTGCAACCCAATGGCCCGGCCACACATGTAGGCTCATGTCCCGGATTGCTTTGATGGGGGGTTTCAAGTGGGGCGAGTCCAGATCTCACGAGCTAATCCCGCGTGGCAGATGTGACGACGGCAGGGGTTGGTTCCTATGCTAAAAGCAATGAGCTGAGTGTGCAGCCCATGGCGAGAGGCCATGCTAGCCAGGGAGCGATGCGGCAGCCGTAGCTCAGGCTGAACAAGCTCCCGAAGAAGGGCAGCCCGCGAGGTCCGGGGATCAGAACCTTGCCTTTCTTGTTCAAGCCATTTTTCCAATCCAGGCCGAGGGTCCGGGGGGTTGAAGGCCCAGCTCAGAATCACCTAGCAGTGTGGGAAATAGCCTACCAACAAGTGGCAAATGATGAAGGATTGATCAAACGCGCATTATGTGTTTTTCAAACAGCAGGAAATGCAAGAGGGAGAAGCCAGTTTGTATCAAAAGATTGATCCATAATCCTAAGTGTTACTTTGGGTGCGTGTGTCTAGGGTTTGGGAGAGAGACATTGAACTGGTATTTATAGCGAGATTACGTGTGTTAGGAGGGGATTCGATCGTGGAAAATCTTGTTATAAAAATGAGTGACTTGGATTTTGCGAGAAACTGAAGTTTCCATCCGAGGTGCGGCTGCTGTACTTCTTAAGTTTTAGAAGAGCGAGTCAACCATGGTCGAGCAACATCAGATGGATTTTAAGTGGAGTTTTTCCGATGTTCCACTTTGTACTGGCATCAAGATTATCACGCTTTCTTTCCGACGTCTCTTGTTGGGTTGTTGACACTTGTCCTCTTTTCTTGCCAAGACGGTGCCGACAGTGATGGGGACCTGCTGACCCCACACTCCCAGTGTGTGATTTTGGCAATAGAATATTCAACTTCCAAGTTGGGGATATGTGTAAAACCGGGCATTTGATCATTAGGCACTATAGGAAACAAGAGGTAAAGCAAACTAACGCTTCTATCCATTTAATCTGTGCTTATACCAGATTAGTTTGTATAAATGCCATAGACAATCGTCCGCAAGGCAAATGAAAATTTTAATTCAAATCCCAAACCTTTTAATTTTATGAATCGAGTCTTAAACCTTTGCATAATTTTTCAGTGTAGCCCTTCTGACCTATTTTGTCGAAATTGATGACATGAACTCAGGCCGTCTTACTTAGTACCATGGTGCTGTAATGTTTGCCTTTTTTTTTTTCCTTTCTAAATTTTAAATTTTTTTTTCATTAAAAGTTTTTTCTGTTCTCTTTCTTTTTTGTTTGGCCTAATACCTAACAAATTTCAACTTTAACCTCTGTCCCAATTATATCTAATTTTTTTGTCTCATAAAAAACTCCAAACTTACTTTTATCCAAATTCTAGACACTTGCTTAGACACCTAAAAAAAAACCGCAACTTTAGCTTTTGTCAATTCTACTGGCCTAATAGTCTAAAAAATCCATAACTTTAGTATTTGTCCACACCAATTATTCCTCTATTTATTTTTTCCTAAAAAAAAACCTCTAAACTTTTACTTTTACCACCCAATTTATACAGCCTTTAGCTTTTTTTTCATAATCACCATTAGTTAATTCAGTAGATATGTTTATGTTGTTACAGGAATTACACCTTAGTACAGCTATCTGAAAAAACTCAGCAACTTCTCTTCTGTTGTCTAATTCCTTTATACATGTTCCAGGAGAATGCTGAGCCACTCAAGATGGTGCTTTTAGATTGTCCCCCAATATTCAATCTTCCAAAGAACGACTAATTGGGAGATTGATTAACGGGACCAAACATGTGTCCCTCGTACCAGCAAGTGTGAGAAAGATTGTCCTCGTACTCAGCCAAGTGTTCTGCAATAAATTAGAAATTTCCTTAATTACCTCGGCCTCAAATGGAAGTTAGGCTGTGTGTGGAAAAGTTTCTAATTTGGTAAATCAGTCCAACATGTATGGGATGCAAGACGTGGATTTATGTTGTTTCTTCTGACCATACAGAGGAAATGATCCAACTTTTATTAGGTGGGCAGGTGATGTATTATGGGATGTGAATTTTTTTTTCCCGGGTGGGGGGGGATAAAACCTGAGGTTAGTCCAGCGCTTGCCCAACAGCCGCGACGTTGGAAGTCGAGAAGGCAGAAAGTAGGCGAGAGAAGAAGTTTTCCAAGGCATTCGAAACATGGCCCGACCCAGAAATTTGAAGTGGATCGAATATGATAATTAGGGCAAAACGAAGTATACCAAAGCTGGCAATATAGCCCAGTATTTGATAGCACACCCGCATGCACACGTAATTTATTCTAGTTCTTGCGCCTAAATTTGGATCCAAAGGAATTGAATGCGAATTATTTCTGAAGCTCGAGTAGACTTGTATCTCAATTGGATTCGACCTCATCCAAAGAAAGCAATGGAAAAACATGCGATCTAAAAACTTTCGAACGAAAGCTACCATATTAAGTAGGGAAAAATTAGCAAAAAAAATTCTAAACTTATGTATTGGTGCAATCTTCATTTTAAATATTTTGAATTGACGCAATTTAGTCCTAAATATTTTGAGAATGTGCCAATTTAATCCTAACCTCTTTTTGATTATTTGTCAAATTTATGGCAATTTATGATAAATTTTGATTGAATATCACTGATACTTACGGTATCGTCCATCATTGCCGATAGTCCTACGTGCATGGGTCAACGCTGATGACCTCTCTCTGGTCGGCAAAGTAGGAAAAAAAAAAGAAAAAAACATGAGTTTAGGACTATCTTGTCACAACCGAAAGTTTATGGTTGAGTTGTAATACTCCAAAGGTTTAGGACTACAAATTGATCAAATTGAATGTTATATTGAATTTGACACAAATATATGTAATAGGTTTAGACCTTTTTTGTGGTAATTTTACCTGTTAAGAAAGCATGAACTATAAATTGACTGAACTCAACCTCTCAATTTAAAATGAATCAATTTGAAAATCGACCTACTCCAATCATTTGCCACAATTTAGGTTGGAATTGCACTCGACGTCGCTCTTGTGATCTTCTTACAGGATGACAGTATATTCTAAGACTTAGATTACGGATTATATGATGGACGAAAACGCTGGCATAGTACAAAACCTGTATGAGAACTTTATATTTTAGTAGGACCCGTGTAAGTCCTTAGATTCTTAAGACATGTGTTAATTTGGTCTAATAAGTATCTGTCCACGCCGTGTTTGGCTTCCTGATGAGATAGTAGTTTTCGTTCTCTAGACGTGAGGAGATAGCACTCAAGACTTGTGTTGTGCATGCCAATCGCATACAGTTTTGCACTTTTCAATGGGAACATTGTCTAAAAATTCCTAACAATATTTACATTTTGCCAATTTTAGTCTGTTGTCCAAACTCCTAAACCTATTCAGTTTTGCCATTCAGTCATAAACCTTTTAATTAATTTGTCAATTGAGTCTACTTGGCCAAAACAGCTAACGTGGGCGCTCTACGTGGCACAACTAGCGCTAATGTGGATAGTTTTTTAATATATTTTTTTAATTAATATTTTATTTTATATTCTTATGTCTTCCTTTACTCTTTTTTTCTTCGCTTCTTCCCTATCTTGACCTCAAGCGAGGGTTTGCCGATGAAGGGGAAGGAAAAAAAAAGAAAGTAAAGGAAAATAGAAGAAATAAAAATAAAAATCTAGAAAAATATAAATCATTATTATATTTGGTCACATCCAATGCTGGCATGCCATGTAATACAGCTGGTGTCCACTTTAGCGATTTTTTTGGTCAAGATTGGCTGGATTAGACTCAATTGGTAAATACGCGAAAAGATTTAAAACTCAAGTATAATTTTTTAAAAAATTGGTACTAAAATTTGGTAAAATTTACAATTTTAAGACAATTTGGACAAATTTTTCCGCTGTTTTCAGCCGACTCACCAGACATATTCGGACAAGTAGAATCCATTGAACAGCTTTACTTAATCAAAGTCTATAAGGTTTGCAACCGATAGGCAGGTCAGGCATTTGTGCCCTGAACGTCGGATCCCTAGCCCGCACCAACGAGCCGCGCCCACAAGCCCCTTGCCTCGGGTTCTCCAATCTGAGCGTGTGCTGAGGCGGGACGCGTCGCTCACACCCCCCACTAGTCCACGCCGCACGTGGTTCACCCCGATTCCGACGAGGTTCCTACTCGTGCACGTGGTCAGTGCTCGTTTCGTCAACACCTAGGTTCTGTCTCGAAGATCCGAACAACCCAAAAATTAAGAGATTTTTTTTTGGTTTCTGCGATCAGTCGAGGTACTCTAAGAAGATTGAGAAAAGAATCACGCCTCTCCCTAGTGCCAACATGCACATATGTTAATTAGCATTATGTCCTGTTGCATGGGAAATCGCATTGGATGCAGGGTTTTCACAATCGATGTTTCGAGATTGCAAATTGGAAGAGATGATTTCGACCGGGGGGGGGGGGCGCGAACGTTCTGCCTCGATTTTCAGATGCTAAATCAGTCGAATGGTACTTTCTGTTTCGATCTCTGCCTTATTACTCTTCCATCGTGCTACTGAACTTGAGATCGAAATATTTCTTGCTCAAACTTCAGGCCATCGGAGCGAGTCAATGACTCTTCACGTGGATAAATTTCGGAGTAATGATACTTGTTGGCTGTTTATTTGTGAAACACAAAGTGGTGTATTTCCTCATCTCACATTAGAAAGATGGAGTGTTGTGTCACATATAAGTGCTATGATCTTTATATTGTTAAAATGAAGACTATAGGTTAAGCGGCTGGACTTTACCGTCTCGAGTGCGAGTGCAGTGATTTTTGGACACATTACTAGGTGCACTTATGCGTCCTAAATTCAGAAACTAACAAAAATAACTAATTTATTTAAAACGATTTTTTTAATTTTGAACACTTCATTTTATGGATAATCCCCTGATATGATTATGCATAAAATGAAAATTCAAAATTAAAAATTATTTAAATATATTTATTTTTGGTTATGTTTCTGAATTTAGGACGCATTAAGTGCACCTAGTAATGTGTCCAAAATCATGCACCGCACTCGAGTACGGAAAGTCCAGGCCGCTTAACCTATTGTCTTCATTTTAACAATATAAGGCATCCGCACTTATATGTTGACACACACACTCCCATCTTTCTAATGCGAGAGATGAGGAAATACACCACTTTGTTTGTTTCACAAATAAACAGCCAACAAGTATCATTACTCGAAATTTATCCCCACGTGAAAGAGTCATTTGACTCGCTCCGATGGCCTTGAAGTTTGAGCACGAAATATTTCGATCTCAAGTTCAGTAGCACGAGGATTAATAAGGAAGAGATCGAAACTAGAAAGTACATCGACTTGATTTAGCATCTGAAAATCGAGGCAAAATCGTTCGCCCGGTCGAAATCATCTCTTCCAATTTGCATCTCGAAACATCCGATTGTGAAAACCCTGATCCTAATGCGATTTCCATGCACAGACATAATGCTAATTAACATATGTGCATGTTGGCACTAGGGAGAGGCGTGGTTCTTTCTCAATCTTCTAGAGTACCTCGATGATCGCAGAAAAATCTCTTTTACTTTTGGGTTGTTCGGACTTCGAGACATGAACCTAGGCTGTTGACGAAAAACGAGCACTGCACGTGCACGAGTAGGAACCTCGTCGGACTCGGAGTGAAACCCACGTGCGGCCGTGGACTCGTGGGGTGGGTGAGCGATCGCGTTTCCCCGCCTCAGCACACGCTCAGATTAGATGAACCCGAGGAAGAGGGCTTGTGGCGCGGCTCGTGGTGCGAGCTCGGGATCCGACATTCATGGGCACAAATGCCTGACCTGCTATCGGTGCAACCTATAGACTTTTTCATTAAGTAAAGCTGTTCAATGGATTCTACTTGTCCGAATTATGTCATGGTGAGTCAGCTGAACAGGGAAAAATTTGTCCAAATTGTCTTAAATTTATTGTAATTTTACCAATTTAGTTACAATTTTTTTAAAAAATTATTAATTGAGTTTTAAATCTTTTCGCGTTTTACCAATTGAATCTATTCAGCCAATCTTGACCAAAAATCGCTAAGTGGACACCAGCTGTATTACATGGCATGACCAGCATTGATGTGGACCAAATATAATAATGATTTAATATTTTTTCTAGATTTTTATTTTATTTTCTTCTATTTTCCTTTACTTTCTTTTTTTTTTCCTTCCCTTCATCGGCAACCCTCGCTTGAGGTCAAGATAGGGAGAAGCGAAGAAAAAAAAAGAGTAAAGGAAGACATAGAATATAAAATAAAATATTAATTAAAAAAATATTTAAAAAATTATCCACATTAGCGCTAGTTTGTGCCACGTAGAGCGCCCCACGTTAGCTGTTTTTGGCCAAGTAGACTCAATTGACAAATTAATTAAAAGGTTTATGACTGAATTGGCAAAACTGAATTAGTTTAGGAGTTTTTGGGGACAACAGACTAAATTGGCAAAATTGTAATATGTTTAGGAATTTTTAGACAATTTTCCCATTGAAAAGTGCAAACTGTATGCGATTGGCATGCACAACACAAGTCTTGAGTGCTATCTCCTCACGTCTAGAGAACGAAACTACTATCTCATCAGGAAGCAAACACGGCGTGGCAGATACTTATTAGACCAAATTACCCATGTCTTAAGAATCTAAGGACTTACACGGTCCTACTAAAATATAAAAGTTCTCATACAGGTTTTGTACTATGCCAGCGTTTTCGTCCATCATATAATCCGTATCTAAGTCTTTATAATATACTGTCATCCTCGTAAGAAGATCACAAGAGCGAGTCCGAGTGCAATTCCAACCTCCAATTGTGGCAAATGATTGGATTAGGTCGATTTTCCAATTGATCATTTTAAATTGAGAGAGTTTTGAGTTCAGTCAATTTATAGTCATGCTTTCTTAAAGGTAAAATTACCAAAAAAGGTTCTAAACCTATTACATATATTTTGTGTCAATTCAATATTAAACATTTCATTTGATCAATTTAGTCCTAAACCTTTTGAGTATTTACCACTCAACCATAAACTTTTCGGGTTTGACAATATAGTCCCTAAACTCATTTTTTTCTTTTTTTTTTTCCTACTTTGCCGACCATGAGAGAGGTCCTCAGCGTTGACCATGCCACGTAGGACTATCAGTGCTGACTATACCGTATATCAGTGTTTTCAATCAAAATTTTATCATACTTTGCTAATTGACAAATAATCAAAAGATTTAGATTAATTGGGCACATTCTCAAATATTTAGGACTAATTGGTCAAATTCAATATTTAAAATGAATTGGCACCAATACAATAAGTTTAGAATTTTTTTTGTAATTTTTTCCCTTACTTAAATATGGTAGCTTTCGAGTCGAAGTTTTTAGATCGCATTGCTTTCTTTGGATGAAGGTCGAATCCAATTGAGATACAAGTCTACTCGACTTCAGAATAATTCGCATTCAATTTCCCTTTGATCCAAATTTAGGCGCCAAGACTAGAATCACGTTATCGTGGCATGTTCGGGTTGCATCAAATACGGGCTATATTGCCAGTTTGGTATACTTCAGTTTGCCCTAATATCATATTCGATCACTTCAAATTTCGGGTCGGCATGTTTCGAATGCCTTTGGAACTTTCTCTCTCGCTCTACTTTCGCTTCCTCGATTTCCAACGTCGCGGTGCTGTTGGGCAAGCGCTGGCCTAACCTCAGGTTTTATCCCAACGGGAAAAAAAAAAATTCACATCCATATACATCCCCTGCCACTAATAAAGTTGGATCATTTCCCTTCTTTATGTCAGAAAGAAAACAACATAAAAGTCACGTCTTTGCATCCCATATCATGTTGACTTGATTTACCAAATTAAAACACTTGTTTCCCCACAGCTAACTTCCATTTGCCGAGGTAATTAAGGAAATTTCTAATTTAATTGCAGAACACTTGCTGGTACGGGAACACATCTTTATCACACTTAGCTGGTACGAGGACACATCTTTGTCCGTTAATCAACTCTCCACATTTAGTCGTTCTTTGGAATGTTGAATATTGGGGACAATCTAAAACGCACCATCTTGAGTGGCTTCTGCATCTCGGACATGTATAGTAATTAGACAACAGAAGAGAAGTTGTCTGAATTTTTTCATATTAGCTTTACTAAGGTGTAATTCTTTAACACATAAACATATCTACTAGAATTACTAATTGTGATTATGAACAAAAAAGCTAAGGATGGTATAATTGGGGTAAAAGTAAAAGTTAGAGGTTTTTTTTAGGAAAAATAAATTTGGATATAATTGGGACAAATACTAAAGTTATGGATTTTTTTAGATATTAGGCCAGTCGAATTGGGACAAAGCTAAAGTTGGGTTTTTTTAGTGTTAAGCAAGTAAATTTGGATAAAGTAAAAGTTTGGAGTTTTTATGAGACAAAAAAATTAGATATAATTGGGACAGAGGTTAAAGTGAAATTTTTTTTAGGTATTAGGCCAACAAAAAGAAGAGAAAAGAAAAAACTTTAATGAAAAAATATTTAAAATTTAGAAGGAAAAAAAAAACAGCAAAATTACAGCACCAATGGTACTAAGTAAGACGGCCTGAGTTCATGTCATCAATTTTCGATCAAAATAGGCAGAAGGGGCTACACTTGCAATTATCAAAGGTTTAAGACTCGATTAATAAAATTAAAAAGGTTTAGGGATGAATTAAAATTTCATTTTCCTTGCGACGATTGTCTATGCATTTATACAAACTAATCTTGGTATAAGGCACAGACTCTAAAATGGATATGAAAGCTTAGTTTTTGCTTTACCTCTTGTTTCCTATAGTGCTAAATGATCAATGCCCGGTTTTACACCATAATCCCCACACTTGGAAGTTGTAATATTCTATTGCCAAAATCCCCACACTTGGAGTGTGGGGTCAGCAGGTCCCATCACTTGTCGGCACCGTCTTGGCAAGAAAAGTGGACAAGTGTCAACAACCCAACAAGAGACGTCGGAAGAAAAGCGTGATAATTGTGCCCTTCCAAAGTGGAACATCGGAAAAACTCACTTAAAATCCATCTTGATTTTGCTGACCATGGTTGACTCGCTCTTCCTAAAACCTTTAAGAAGTACATGCAGCCGCACCTGGATGGAACTTCAGTTTCTCGCAAATCCAAGGTTCCTTCATTTTTATAACAAGATTTTCCACGATCGAATCCCTCCTAACACACGTAATCTCGCCTATAAATACCATGTTTCAATCTCTCTCTCCCAAACCCTAGACACACGCCCCCAAGTAACACTACGGATATGGATCAATCTTTTGATACAAACTGGCTTCTCTTTGCATTTCCTGCTGTTTTGAAAACCCAATGCGCGTTTTGATCCAATCCTTCTCATTGCCATTTTGGTGGTACTTTCCACATCTGCTGTGATTCTGAGCTGGGCCTTCACCCCCGAGGCCTGGCTTGGAAAAATGGCCTGAACAAGAAAGCAGGTTCTGATCCCCGGACCTCGCGGCCTGCCCTTCTTCGGGAGCTTGTTCAGCCTGAGCTACGGCTTGCCGCATCGCTCCCTGGCTCGCATGGCCTCTCGCCAAGCTGCCACTCAGCTCATGGCTTTTAGCCTAGGACCCACCCCGGCCGTCGTCACATCTGACCCCGCGGATAGCTCGTGAGATCTTGACCTCGCCCCACTTGCCACCGCCCCCTAAAGCAATCCGTGAAGAGCCTCATGTTTGGCCGGGCCATTGGGTTTGCACCGGACAGCGCATATTGGCGGCTCCTGAGGAGGATAGCCTCAGCTCACCTCTTCAGGCCGAAGCACATTGCAGCTCACGAAGCCGGGCGCCAGCGGACTGTGGCTTCATGATGAAGCCTTGGAGACGGACAATTCCTTAAAGGGGCCGTTGTGTTGGAGAAAGCATCTCCAAATGCAGCTCTTAATAACATAATGGGGACAGTTTTTTGGTAAAGATATTGACATGAGTGCCCCTAGCAACGAAGTCGACGAACTTCGCGACATCGTTAAAGAAGGGTTCGAGCTCGTGGAGCTTTTAACTGTCCGATTATCTTCCGTGGCTGAGTTATGTTTACGACCCCTTTCGAATCGCTGTCCGTTGCTCGGCTCTTGTTCCTAGAGTTAGAAAGTTTGTCATGAAAATCATCGAAGAACATCGAGAGGGCAGTCCGGGAATCTCTCCGATGGTTCGGACTTCGTCGATGTTTTGTTGTCTTTGACCAGTGGCGAAGAGCTGAGCGAAGATGACGCGATCGCCATACTGTGGGTTCGTCAATTACTCTTGATCACAAGTATTACACAGACGTACATTAAAAAAATTTAATACTTGTCTCATCCAAAATCAAAACTTTCTTATTGATCTTGAACAATCCATGCATGTGACAGTTCGGTACTCTTGCCATGCCTTTTGAAGATAACAAAACGTTTATAATTTTTCATTCATATCATGTCAGTTCTAATTTGAACAAGAATATTACAAAAGAACAACTTTCTGGTGTTTGGTTTTTTTTTTTTTTTGGCATAAATTTACTCATTCATGTTGTTGTGTGGTGTTAAGGTATCACAATGAACTTTTCGATAACCCTAACCTTTGTTTCTATGGCCCAGTACATAGTATACGATGCATATTTACGTTGTTTCAATTACTCTATGAATTCATGTAACTTCAACCTAACTACTAAGGAAACGTACTCCAATAATTTGTTAGATTTGGTTGCTTGTAGTCCTCTTTTCCTTTGATAATGATCGTCAGCAGGAGCTAACATATCTATAATCTTCATCGTACTAGCAGGAAATGATTTTTTCGTGGCACTGACACGGTGGCATTGTTGACTGAATGGACCATGGCCGAACTAGTATTGAACCCTAATGCTCAGACCAAGCTTCAAAGCGAACTGACCTCGTACTAGGAGACAAGAGCGTCAACGATGCTGATGTGGCCAGACTGCCCTACCTCCAAGCGGTAGTGAAGGAGACCCTGCGACTCCACCCCCCCGGACCCTTGCTGTCGTGGGCCAGGCTGTCCACGTCTGACGTCCACCTCAGCAACGGCATGGTGGTCCCCGCCGGCACCACAGCCATGGTCAACATGTGGGCCATCACCCACGACCCCAATGTGTGGAAAGACCCTCTGGCTTTTCGGCCCGACAGGTTCTTGGATGGCACGGCTTCGGACGACGGCAGCATCAACTTCAACGTGATGGGCGTCGACCTTAGGCTTGCACCGTTCGGGGCAGGCCGTCGGTCCTGCCCCGGCAAGAACTTGGGTCTGGCGACCGTCGGCCTTTGGGTGGCCAAATTGGTGCGTCGCTTCAACTGGGTCCCACATGAGTCCCACCCGTTCGATCTCACCGAGCTTCCTCAAGCTTTCGTGCGAGATGAAGAAACCGCTTTGTGCAGTAGCCGTTCCGAGAGGCGGGGACATTAGCAGCGCCTCTCAAAATCCACCGTGTTTCTTGTTATAAACCTAATTTGCAACCTAGTATTGTATGTGCCGTTATACTTAATGAATAAATGGATCCTCGGCGCTTACTGTGGCCAAAGAGAGAAAAAAGAGGGATCCCGGCGTACGTTACGTAGTGCTGTATTACGTAATGTTGTAGTGTTCTGAAACTTTTCTAAGTGTACGGACATTAGCTCTCTAAATGTCCTATGTGTTTAATTATATGATATCGTCCGTAATGTGGCTTCTGTGAGATGGAATACTGTATTGCTACAAAGATCTCTTGCACTTTCTTCGAGAGAATGAATTGTTGGGATTCACGTGATATGCATAGGCAAAAATAACAATAACGCAGCGGTAATAAAATACCCATACATGTATCTCCAGAGTCGTTGTTCGTGCGTTTCAATCAAAAATCGAATTAAACGAAGAGAGTTAAACGGATTACCTCTTGTAGCGTGTTTGAAACGGGTTGGTCCAAATGTTCTTCGATACAAGTCCCAACAAGCGTCGGACCTCTAGTTCAGACACACCACCAATCGTACGACGAACGGAAGAAAAACGACGCGGAAAAACTCCACACTTGATGTGTTAGTAATCTCGTGATGAAAAATCTCCACGTACTTAATTTTCGGTCACCGCAAGAACAAATCGTGGAGAGAACTTTTCTGGTTTTTGTCTCTAATTTTCTCACGGGCACCCTCTCAAATTTTCGCACACTTCGTCTCTTCCATTTGTGCAACCTTTTGCAGATTATATTGTCAAAGGAACAAACACTACGCGCACGATCAGGAACGGTTACTGGTCGTGCGCGTTGTGCAATTTTCTGCACAAATGCACGGTCAGTAACTGCTGATCGTGCATTGCGCAAGTAAAAAATAATTGTTGACCCCGTTCCTCTTCTCATGCTGACCATGTTCCATTAATGAATGCAACTTTTTGACTTTTTGACCCTTTTTTTTTTTATAATAGAGAAACCTCATGGCCAGCACAATTTGTGCCAACCATTTCTGTTGCACGCACATCAATTATAATATGTGCGTGCAACTAATACAAAATTATATATATAAATATTCATAAATTATATCTATATATAATTTAATAAAAAATCACATGCGTTCATTTTTGGATATATCAATATGTGTCCCATTTCAAGAGTGCGTGCGCATCGTATGCACGTACGTCCATGACCAAAATTAAGAATCAAATTAAATCCAATTTAATTTAATTTCAATCCGACAAATTCGATAGTCATGATTGCAATATATTTGCAATATCATATTTTCGTTCAACGTCGTCATGTATTGGTTAAGGTGTGTGACATCCCTAGGTTCATCACTGAGCTGGCAGTAAGACAAAATACTAACACATTAGTACTTCCAAGAGAATTGATTGTCCCGATCAACTACTAGGTCCTACAAGCCACGAGTGACATCTAGCAATATGTCATGGCTACCCAGACAGTGTGAATATTTTAAGAACATAATGAACCTGTCAGCTCCAGTTACAGTGTAATTCAATCCCTCCGTCTTACTATGTCCCGATCGAACAAAGGCCATAGAATATTTGTCAAGCCACCAGTTCGATCATATGCACAAATCCAATTTACATGCATTTGTACGAGACATAAACATTTTATTCTCAGTTACAACCCGGCCGAGGATTTCAATGCATTGTCATAACTAGATCGCATAGGACATCATACCTTGCATGTAACAAGGAGACAGATTCCATTTTGCGTACACGTGTGACTTCGTATGTGTACAAACTATAACCATTAAGTACAGAGACGGATCAGCGAACCGCCAATATGCGCACTTATGAACTATAGCCATCCAACGTACAAGTCAACACTGTGCCTTAGGTCTAAGGATTATTTACACAAGACTAGAGCATGAACGATTAGACATTGACCACGCTAAAAGCTTCCATGTCACTAATCGTTAAATGTGTGTCACGTTCAGTGAACTTGTCTGACACAACACCTGTGTTCCAATTCGGGCATCGCAATACCTAATGACTCGTGACTCGCCATTCTTTTAAGTATCCAATACTTAAAAGCAAAATTAAGAACACATCGGTCTCAACAGGATCATTAATATCCACTCAATGATCCATCGACCGAGAACAGTTTAAAGATTCAGTCTAACTATGAACCTGCTACACATATTCTTACGTCTCAAGAATAGGTTAGTCACAACTGATCTTATGGAATTTATTCATATATAATGGACAAATGAATAAACGCGTCTTGCCATTAATTTAATAATAAATTAAAATACAACCAAAATCCCTAATATGTAACTATTACATAGTGCTTTAGGGCATATATTTAACATGAATTGCTTCATCCTTTTCCAATCCAAACCAGTCTTAGGGACTTCCCCAGAGCTCATTTCAAGACCTGTAAATCCGACTGAGATGAACAACTATGCAAGAGAGAAAGAAAGAGAGAGGTGTGGGTGTCTAAGAGAGAGAAGGCACGATAGGATGAGGTGACTGGCAAGATGGCCAGACTGCCTTGAAGTTTCTAGGAGTTTGGGATTTCCTTGGGTACTCTTACATT